>VYZT01021144.1:5134-27611 GCA_013400735.1 Pomatostomus ruficeps
GGGAAAGGCCATTGGGAAAGGCCATTGGGAATGGGAAAGGTCATTGGGAAAGGCCGTTGGGAATGGGAAAGGTCATTGGGAAAGGTCACTGGGAACAGGAAAGGCCATTGGGAAAGGCTGTTGGGAACCGGAAAGGCCATTGGGAAAGGGAAAGGCTATTGGGAAAGGCTGTTGGGGACAGGAAAGGCCATTGGGAATGGGAAAGGTCATTGGGAAAGGCCATTGGGGACAGGAAAGGCCATTGGGAAAGGCCATTGGGGACAGGAAAGGGCATTGGGAAAGGGAAAGGCCGTTGGGAACAGGAAAGGCCATAGGGGACAGGCAAGGCCGTTGAAGTCCGTGATGAATCCCTGGGAATTTCCCAGCCAGGACCATCCTTCCCCTTTACTGGAGATGACCGGAGTGCAAACCCCAGGGCTCAGCAGCTGCTCAAGTTTCAGCAAGAGCTGGGATCTTCCCTAAGGAGAGGAGGTGCTGCAGTGCCCCTCGCTGCTTTGGGGAGCTGGGGCAGGCTGGAATCACAAGATAAACTTTGAAGTGAGAGCAGGCTGGATTTTCCAACTTTTGACACTTCACACCTCCATAAAAAAATTAGTGTCATGCATTTTATAATTGCTGTGAGGCACATTCGGGAAGGTTTTGCGCTGAGCTTATTATTGTAGTGCCACTTTGGCACCACTGCCACACCCTGTTATCCACTACACACAGAACCAAGGATTATACACCAAAAAAAAGAATGTTCACAGCTTTTAGTAAATTCTTGATCAGTGAGATGGTCATGCCATGCATAATAATAGAAAAAATGTTTATCCTGAGGAGCCATTATCCAGTACTTGCACAGCTCTAATCTAAATTCCAAGAAGAACAATCCATTCTAGGAAATGGGAAATTAACCGCAGTTAAAGGATATTGTAAATTTTGTCTTCTTGTGAAGCTTAGATCCTGTTTTTAAGCAGAATCAAAAAGCAGGACACCATGTCAAAATATGATAAAAAAATATTGTTTAAAAAGCCAAAAATCAAACACTACCTGTAAAGCGAAGTGTTAGGGGAACCCCTGCAGAGCATTTAAAACCGAAAATACCAAGTTTATTCTTTTTGATGTTACTGAAAGGTGAGAACTGCCAGCTAGAAAAGGTAAGAATTGACTGGAAAAAACATGTGGAGGATGTTGCAAAAACATTTGCAGGCCTGTCCATGACAGAATATGCTTTAGAAAGAGTCTGAAGTGGTTCACACTCAGCATTTTTGTGAAGTTTCCCTGGGGTCCATAAAATTAGGAATTATGACTGGGGGCAACACAATTTATTAGCATTAATTTTTGTGATGCAAGATATTCACTGAGACTCTGGAGCAGGAGCTCCTCCGTCCATCTTTCTGAGTGTTGCTTTAGGAAAGTGACTGGGGTTGAAGTGAAAAAATAAATGGTTTGTTCCAGATCGAGAACTCATCAGAGCAAAATGGCAAAAAAGTTTCCATTTTCAAGTCTTAATTTGGAGTGAATGGAAAGAAGGCAGCAAGGGGAAAATGCTGTCCCCAGCTACTGGCAAACACGACCAAATCCAGCTCCTGGGAAATTCCCGGGTGAGACCATAAATAAGGAATGCCATCACTGTGACCTCTTTTGACCTTTTGTCAGGCCAAAAACCCCCGACCTGCAGCTCTTGTGCAGAGCCTACAGCTCTGTGTCAGGGTTAAAATATACTCCAGTGATGGAAAAGCCATCTGATGCTCAGGGAAGCTGCCCTCAAGGTTAGGCACGGTGGGAAGGTCTTTTCCCAAACCATTTCCTTGTCATGAATTTCTTTAGCTTCCGTGCTGTGAGGGATTTCGTACTTTGATATTTTGGTGTTGGCTTTTTATTCGTTCGTTTGTCAGGCTTTTTATTTTCTAGACTAAAGAGGGATCAGCTATCAGAAATCTTTTCACTGTTTAAGCTGAGTTCACCTCCTAACCTTTTCTTTTTTTATTTATTTTTTATTTTTTCTTTTGCAGAGGGGAAAAGGATGAAATGAATAGCTTAAGTCCTAAGCTGCTTAAGAGTTTCTAAGCCCCTTTAGGGTAGGGGATGTTTTCTGAAAACTGAACTCTTTTGCAGGTTTGTTGGTTTTGGTTTTTTTTAGCTAACCTTCAAGTTTTCACATATTTTCTGCAACAGAGATGACAAAATCAGACACAGAGTTTCACTGACTGCTTCCAGGCACCAGGACTGGTTGTTCTGAAAAATCCTGGACCAATAGTTCTGCTTCTCCAAGGACTTCATTTCCTGTCAGCTCTTTGGGTGACCCCTCCTGCTGGGTTCTTCTCTTCAGTCACTTCTTGTAGGTCTCACTCATCTGGGCTTGGATAGTGAGAATGAGCTTGGGGCCACGTGGAGAGAATTTATTCAGGAGCCACCACCTCCCCTGAAGGGCCACCAGGAAATTCCAGAGCATCCTGAAAGAGGAGTTTTCTCCTCTTTTTCTGCTGAGTGCTGGAGGGCCCAGAGTCAGGATCTGGGAAGGAAATTTCTGCCTCACTTATGGTTATGTGATAGCACCTCCAGGATCACGAGGCCATCATGGGGTGTATCAGCCTGGCATTTTAAAGAATTAGCTCTTTAAGAGGTTTTTTTTGGTTGGTGGATGAGGGTTTGCTGTATCAGTGCATTGCACAGTGTGTGAGTCCCAAAAATGCTACTCCAACATGCAGAATTGTACAACATGTCTGAGAAAGCACTGAATAAAACTCTGCTTATGTGTGGGAGGCACAGACTCCATGGGATAGCCCTGCTGCCACAGTTAGCCAACCAAAGCATGTAAAAAATGAAGAGATGCTAAAGAGGGAAGAAAGAGAGAAGCAGATGTTGGGGGAATAAAAAAGCCCAAACAGCAAACCAAACAAACACACACCAAAACAACAACAACAAAAAGTTGAAAAACTCATCTATCAACAAATCTTTGGGTTATTTCTTTACCAGAGTGAAGGGTTAGAGCAGCCCAAGAGCCAACAGCCAACACAAAGCTCTGGAGACAGACAATTCCCTACTTACTTACACATTTAGGGGTTGCCAGGCCGGCCACTGCGCTTTGGCCTTGATGACTGTTAAGACCTCATCGCTCTGTGAAAAGAGACAAAAGACACTTTTACAATGAGAACAATACGTTTCGCAGCAGAAAAAAGTGCAGGGCACTAGATCCAAACTGTGCCTCCCAGTTCTGGCCACGAGTTTTTGACACCAGCAGGAGTTTGCAGGTGGTGACAGTTCTGTGGCATGAGCTGAGGGAAAGCTTCCACCAGGCTGATAAAACAAAAAGGACAGAAAAATTGCTCTCATCACAGATCTGCAGATAAAAATGAGAGGCTGCTGCTCTAGCACAGCCTGTGAGCAGGTGTGATAAGTTATTTATTGTCCTTATATGTGTCAGGATGCAGGTAAGGATGAAAAAGCTCCATGGCAGCACGTTCCCTTTGCTCTCTGTGCACGTGAAAATTTCAGGGCGAGATGCAGCAGTAGAAGCCCCCATTGCCGCAAAGCACAGCACAGAGAATATTTCCTGAAGCCTGCTGCGATCCTTGCACCAGCAGTTTTCAACTCTGTATCGGCACAAGAAACTCAGGACAAAGGCAGGAGGCCATTACCAAGGCGCTGATGCCCCAAGGACATCTATCATGCTCCTTCAGAGGCATTTTCCCCTCCTCCCTCGGGAATGCCCACCAGTAATTCTCCTGGAGGGACACAAAGTTCACGGCTCGCTCCCACCACCTCTGCTGTCTTTTAAAAATATTTCCCAATTAGGCCAAGCAGCCCTTGTCATTTATTACCAGTAATTGGCACTTCCAGCAGAGCTGACCTCTCAGTTTAGTGATCCCAGTGCCATTTCTGGCTTGAGAGCAATAGTTCTGAAGAGTTCTAGTCCACACCCAGGTCAAAGAAAACAGATTTCGCTGGTTGCTTCTCCCACTCCCAATATTTTCTGAGCCCCTCTTTTTCCCAAAGCAAGGGCATTACAGAGCTGATGGGCCCTCTCTGGGACACGCGAGGCTTTCAGGCTCAGGAATATTCATGTGACGTGGCCTCTCGCTTAACCTGAGCAGATGGAAAAGCCCCTTTTTTCGGAAATCGCTTTTATAAATCCAGATGCCTGGAAAAATCCCATATTATGTGAAGTTTCCTGAGCAAAAACAGCTGAAAATCCGACTCTACAAAGGGGACTAAGTACAAAGATATTTTCCCAAGCTCCCACACTGCTGATCCAGTTAGAAAAAAGAGAATTTTGGGATGGCAGGGAGCAGTCAAACAGCAGGCAGCTCCTCTGGGGCTGGCACTCCATGGGGGAGCAGCACCGCCCAAAACTCTCTCCCACTCCTGAGCCACACAGGAGAGATTCATCACACCCAGCTTCTTCTTCTTTCTTCTCACCTCCATGCTTTCTGAAGTAGAAGAGACTCAAAGCAGTTTAAGAAGAAACTGATTGAATGAATGAAGCTAAGGGTTTTGTTGGAAACAATACAACTTTTAAAATTTGATTTTATTTCCTAGCTAAGCTTGGTTCGACTTTGCCTTGGGGAAAGGAATTTTTTAAAGTCTTTTTTAGGAGATGGAGCATCACTCTAGGGAGATGGGCTTAACATATTAAGTGATTCTCTATCACTTCAAATATAGTGCTAGAGGATTGTTATTTTCTTCCCGATTTTTAGTGACAGTTTGAAGTTAAAAGACATTGTCTGTCTCTGACCATGGAATTTGCCTGAATTTTTAATTTTCCTTGGTTCAACACCCTCAAACTCTCCAGCCAGGTATATCTTTGTTGCCTCGAGAAGAGATTTGAATTCCAAAATATTAACTGTGCATTTTCCATCCCAGTGGAAGCCTGTCGTGAGCAGAGACAGTTGTGTTTACAGAAACCACAGACTGTTCATCTAATAGCAGGCAGTAATTATGTCACTGCTATCAAAATCAGTCGTGTCTGGAAGCATTTCCACACGTGCTACTCGAGTTAGAAATGCACACCAGGAGTAGATGAACGGTGACTAACAGCTGAGTAGGAACTGCAGAGGGAAGGAAATCAGGAAGGGAGCATTCAGACATCCCTGAAATTTTAAGGGAGGTGAAAATTCAGATGCAAGCACTGAACTCACGGACAGCTCTTGAATCAAAATGAAAAAAAAAATCCAGCAAAAAAATCAAATCAAAACAAACAAACAAACAAACAAACAAAAAACCACAAAACCCCCTCAGACAAATAGAAAACCACCCAAAAAACCTAGGGAAACTGATGTTCTTCAGCCCAGGAATTCCCAGCCTTGGGAATAAACCATGGATAGAGAACAATCTGTGGAAAAGGTGCTGTGCCTGGATTTGCTGGCTAGCTGTAACTATTGGCAGATGGTGGAAGCTGAGGGGATATGAAATGCCTGAAGAGAAACCCACAAATTAACGGTGAATAACCAGCTGATGTAACCCAACGGCCTGGAGTAACCCAACTGCACAGATTTTACAGTAGAGGCATAAAGCACCGCATTTTTTAATATAATAAATAATAGAATAGAATTTTGTTGATATTTTCTTCGGGCTCGCTGTCCGGTATCTGTACCCGTTTTTGTCTTCTCTTCATCTCCCCAAAGTTTTGCTTTCATTTTTGAAGTAAAGAAGCTCTCAAGTTCCCACCAAAATCTGGAAAAACAACTTCGATGTTTCACTGTGGTGCGTTGCAAGTTGTCTTGTCATCATTTCTGAATTTGTCTTGGAAGCAACGACTCTCAAGTCATGAAACTCTCACATTTTGGCCAAGAAAATGAGATTTTTTGCGAAAATGATGGGGTGTCAAAATGTTACACTGTCAGAAGGAGTTAAGGGGAAGGACACCAAGGCTCCTGCTTGGAGCTGATGAAAATCCCTTAGGTCAAGTGTGGTTAGACACAATCATGGACAAAATTTGGTGTAAATTCTCTCTCCTGAAGCTTCTTCTGCAATTTCAGTTATTGGTAGAATTACAGGATTCCAGTTCCCACTTGAAGCAGAATGGCTCCTTCCCTACCTGCTTCAAACTTGTTCCAGTGCAGCCAAAGTGGTTTCCAGGCTGACTTCAGTTTAATTTGGACCGTGGCCTGAATTAAAACATGCAGAAAAGAGCAAACAGCTCTCCTTTTCCCCACAGCCTCTTTCTACACTGCTGTTCAAGCTGGGGGTGAGTGTTTGACTCAGCAGCTGTTCCTGTGGAAGTGCTGTTCTCCCAAACTCCTAAAAGCATGGCTTGAAAAGGTTGATAATGTCATTCTAATGCTGGCAGCCTGATACTCTGAAGCTGGTAAAAATTAATCATTTCCTTTTTTCCGTTTGTCCCTGCACTGTGCAAATGAACGCTCATGCAGATTAAAGCAATTAAATGGCGACACCCAGAACCCCGTGGCATAAAACCCCTGCTAAGTTAAAACCTTGTACTGTGCACCTGCAAGAGATTAAAAACATTTCCTCACTTCAAGAACAGCAAGTGGGACACGGCTCAAAAAGGCAGCACTGAAGACAGAATTGGATTTGAAGCCTTTCTCAACCGAGGGCACTTAAAACTACATCTTTGAAGGGTAACATCCATTAAAAAGGAATGAAAGCCTTCAGCAGAAGTTTTAAGTGTGATCTGAATACCTGTGGAATAAAGAGAGATTAGCAGGATCGAGAAAGCCCTGTTAGTTATTCCACGTGCTCCTGCTCCTTTGTGGTAACCCGCCTGATTAGCATCTTTTCCATGCTGGAAGTTCTTTCTAGAAGTTTCACTCTTATTTTTATTTCAGGTGCACCGAACAACATCAGGAACTGTTACTGTGCAGATCACTTGGCGCTTTGTAATAACGATATGATTCAGTTCAACTGAAGAAATTGCTGTGTTATCTGACAGCAAAATCAGAGCCCATGAACTGGGGGAATGAGAAACACCTGCTTTGGGCCAGAGATTATTTCCCTCATTTCATCCTGCTGCTGCTGCTTGGCATTCATTGCATTGTTTTAGAGCAGAGAACATTGAATTCCTTGCACAACACTCCTCCCACTATCTGAATGCCTTTCTAGCCACAGAGGATTCCTTTCCGCAAGGCTTTTAAAAAGTTGGAAAAAGCAACGTTATCTTCAGTTCCCAGGTGATGAATGTCTTCTGGAAACAAACCCACATATCTGAGTTCTGAGATAGCATCTTCCCCTGCAGGATCACCCTTCCCCTCAAAAATAATTTGTTATTAAGAGAGAAAGAGATAAAGTGAGCATGGAAAAGTGAATTGCCCAGGTCTGTAGAGAATGCTGTAAAAATTGGAATGATGTGGTGCTTTGGAGGGAGAGTTGGGGGCTCTTAAAATCTGATCACTCTTCTGTGATTGCTGTAAATTGCCCTTATCCCACCTCCACTGTGTGCAGACACACAGAAACCACAGAGGAAAAAAAGGAAACCCCAATCTTGCCTTTGAAGTATTATCTAATGCAAAATACCTGGTTAATTAATGCTCAACAAATCAAGGTCTATTACTCCAAGCATGGCACGTCTTCTCCTGTTGAGAAAATCTGCAGAAATCTCGCCTCCCTCAGCTTTGCAGATGTATTTGAGTGAAAAGGGACCCTGGTGTAGGCACGTTACTGAAATTTGTCAAAACCATCAAAGAAAAAAAGGAGGTTGGTGCCTTTTCTGTGATCACAAAATATTTCTGGGCTAAAAGCAGTGCTAAGATGCAGTTCAACGTGCAGAGATGTTTTTGGGAAAGTATGTACAAAAGCTGGTTTTTTCCAGTTCGTAAAAAAAGAGCGTTTTTGAAAAGGTTAAGCTTTTAGTCACAAATTGCTTCATTTGAGAGGGAAAAAAGCCCATAATTAAAGACAAAGATTCATTTTTATCGTTTGATGGCAAGTAAATTCTGTTTAAATCTATGACTGACTTGGATTCAGGCAGATGATACTTCAAGCGAGCAGCACAGGTTTGGAATTATCATAAGCAACAGCAAAAATGCATTTCAGCCAGTGGAATTATACCAGGATGGTGTTTGCCTGTTTTATTTTGACTTCTCTCTGTTTATGGCAGCAATTTTGTGGCCGCTGAGAAAACCACACAGAAGATACATAAATATGCCTGAATGGAATTCATTATTTGATCATAGCACCTACAAATTCAATATTTCCCCGTACAAAGAGCCATTTCTTTAATTAAAAAGTCATATTTATTTTCTTTGCAAAATAGGCAACGTCGTTTCAGGGAATGCGAAATCTGAGTTTTTCACTTCAACAGTTATGAAAGTCTGAGGGAATTTCCAGGCTTTTAATAATAATCAGTCAATTCCTAACCACGGTTTTGGGCTTGAGGTAGACAGAGAAACACTACTGGGGTGAAAGTGGATAAAAACAGAGGGAAAGCTGAGCATTTCAATGCATTTCTGAATCGTTACTGCCTGAAAACATCCCTGCCTCAGGAGAGCGGCTCGGACAGTCCCAGCTTAACTGCTCTGCTGTCCAGGAAGGCTCTGTTGAAGTGGATACTTTGCAATTTTGGATTCACTTGGACAAAGAAAAACCTCTCAGTCAGATAATCAGACTGCAAGTTTTCCCCAAATGTGGGTATTGTCCATATTTCCAAGAAAACATGGAATTACCTGTTAAAATACCATGTCAGGACAGTGATTGCACAGATGTCAGCTGACAGTGCGTGCTTTAAAATCAGCTTGCTAAGGGTGTGACAAGAATTATAAATCCTGACTTTTTAAGAAGTTACCAGGATGGGATGCACAAAGAGGTGTGCTCTTTGTTAATCCGAGTATCCGCCCCAAAAACATGGATTGGCTTTGGATGAGCAGCCTCGTGCATTACCTGACCCCAGGGCTCCCTGTCGCTGTTTCGGGAGAGGATGAGGCTGACCCTGATCCCAGGGCTGTTGCTAATGGCAACGCTGAAAACCAGAGGCTGATTTCTTGGCGGTGCAGTTGCCCCATCTGGGGTGCTCCCAACAAAGCCAGAATTCATGTTTGGCACAGCACAGTGCCCGGCAGTGTGTGTGTTAAAGAGCCCTGGGTGTGCTCTGAGGAGCTGAGCTCTCCTTTTCTCTGCCTGAGCAGATTCCTCAGTAATGAGAATCCCTCAGGAATCCAGCTCTTGATTGCACCTTGCTTTTCCTCTGCACATTTTGCTTCATCCTACATCGAATGCTTTGCTGTCTCTAGGACTGCAGAAACATTTTGGGATCCTAAATTACTCTGCCAAACCCAAGGGAAAATCTTTTTACTACAGCTCACAGTGGCTCCTTTTTAAAGTAGGGGATCAAACTAGGTTTTGATGCTGACCTTAAGTGGTGCAACTCCCACCCTCTGCTTAATAGGTTTATCCAACACTCACCCTTTTGACCTCCTCCTGCCTTAACTTGCCCAATTCCATTGATCCCTTAGCCTTTAAACTGAAGTGCTGTAAAGCTGCTGCTGTTTTAAACTCTCCGAAGATTGGACACCAGGAAAGAAACGGCGGAGAAAGCCCCAGAAAAGAACCCAACACATTCTGTGTGCAATAAAGCAGCTGAATGGCGACCTGCATTCTCTGGAGATAATGATAAATCTGGTTTAAATCACCAGGTTCCCTCATCAGATCCATATTCAGGTAAGCACAGCATTTTTGTGCTCGGGCTCCCCGAAATAGTTTCAAAACAGTCAGGGATGAAAGCAGTGAGCAAGCCCAAACCCTGCTCTCCTAAGTCCTGGCTGAGATTGAGATGATTTTACCCCAAATCTGAGACCCAGGGGTTTTGGTCATTAAGCTCTGGGGCAGGTTCATGTCAAAGCACAAACCATGGGGAGAGGAAGGGGTGCAAAATGGATTTCCCCAAAAGAATATTGTTTTCCAGACTACAGAAAATACGATTCATGGTGGGACACTCAATTCCTCAATTTTTTTAAAAGCTGTATTTATTTTGGGTGTTCTGGTGAGTTTATTTCAGGAGTTTTTTATGAAAGAAATGGCAAAGGGTGGTTTAGACATGATATCAAGAGCAGGCTCTTGGGCATGCTAGGAATGAGTGAGTCTCAACTGCTGAAATATCAGCAGGAAAAACCTCGGAAGAAGGCTGGGCCTGCGCCGGGAAACTGCCCAGGGAACAGGGGCACAGAACCGTTCTGTCACCTGGCAAACGCTGCCAGGGAAGCTCCAGGTGTCACAGTTATCCTTCCTGATGCTTTGCTCACACCTAGGCCAAATGTGGGAGCTTGGACAGAGGAGGAATAATTATCTGGGGAATAGCAAAGGGTTTTAAATAAGATCAGCAAATTAGCTCAGGAGGGGAGCTCTCCTGACCCTGGGTAGCACTTTGACAAATCAATGTAGAGGCTTTTTTCCATCCAGGATGTACAATAAAATACATGTCTAAACGTGCTTTTGCTGCTGTACAGAGGCAATCACAACAGCTTAACTTCCCTTCAGTAAAGATATCCCGTCTAAGCCACCCTTTACCATGTCTTCCGTAAAAAACCCCAAACCAAACTCACCAAAAAACCCAACAAAAAATATATCTTTTTAACAAATTAAGGAATTGAGTATCCCACCATGAATTATATTTTCTGAGGTCTGGAAAGCAATATTCTTTGGGGTAAATCCATTTTGCATCACTTCCTCTCCCCGCTGTGTGGCAGGACTCTGCCATGGGGGCCCTTCCTGTGGCCCAGCACAGCCCCATGGTTTGTGCTTTGACATGAACCTGCCCCAGAGCTTAATGACCAAAACCCCTGGGTCTCAGATTTGGGGTAAAATCATCTCAATCTCAGCCAGGACTTAGGAGAGCAGGGTTTTAAAAGGAATGCCAGAGATTTCCCCAAGAACTCTTGATGTTGCCATTTTTCCTGTCAGGGGCTGCCTTTTCCACCTCCTTCCCTTGCAGACAGACAGACAGACTGACTGTGCTGCCTGTCCTGCAGGCAGCACTGCCCTTTAGGGGAATGAAAATATTTTTTTTTTTTTTTTTCTGGCAAGGACCTCTCCTGTTCTGTTTCCCACTGAGGATTTGCAAAGGGGTCTATTTTGGACCCCACGGCTCAGTGGGAGCGTGTCCCTGCTGGTTTTGTCTGACCCCACCTCATCAGTAAATCCTCAGATGGACCTTGCTAAACCACTTTAAAGGAGCAATTTAGCACTAAACCTTGGAAATGTTGCTGCTTCTCTCTTGCAAGGAGAGCATCTCCCCATCCACAGCAATGGGAGCAAACCCAGAAACTGAGACTGACCCCGACAATTTCCTTGCTACTCCTCAGAAATGTCAGGACAGCTGATGTTTCCCGCATCCCTGAGGACTCACTTTTGCTCTCCAGCAGGGAAATGGTATTTTGTTGTGGGTTTGTTTGGTTTTGGGGTGTTTGCTGGTTTGTTTGCTTGTTCCTGCAAGCTGTTTAGCGCTGACTGTTCCCCCAGAACAGCGTGGGAAGTGAGATTGGGGTTATCTCCCTGCCTGCTGCCCACAATACTTGTTGTTTACAGAGCTCCGGGGGTCTTTACCTCAGCTAATGTGACTGCACTTCACATGTGCCACTGAGTAGAATTAATATGAAAAGAGAAATTACATAATACAGCATTAAAAATGTGGGAGGTGCTACTAGAGTGACTAACATACTGGGGAAGAGCTATTAATGCCACGGGGGAAGGTACTGTTTGGGTTTCTATTTGCTTATTTATAAAAGCAAAAACAGAAGAGAAAACTGAGAATTGCAGTTTCTTTCATTGCCACAACGCTGCATGGCCACATACAAATGGTTGGTGTGGTCTCTGTGATAAGCCAGACTTGAAGAAAGGTGTTTATCTTCAGAAATATCTCTCAAGGGCTCTGGCAAAGCCCGAGGATTTCAAACTGCCGAGTGCAGCACTCGTGTAATTTTATTATCAGAATAGTTCCAAGTTAAAGACCATGACCAGAGGCTTGCACTCTAAAAGAGGGTATTTGCCATATTGCACTGTCCTCACAGTGGTAACTCTAAAAATAAGAATTTAGCGAGAAACAATCACTGCAGCAAGGCCAAGACAAACATAAATATTTTGGTTTTAGCTAAAATGCTTGCTGTGAGGTGCATCTTTTCTTATTTCCTGGGGTTGTTTTGCGATCACGTGCAGGCTGATCTGTTTATTTGCTTGTCTCTAAAGCTGAGGTTCTGAAGTCGGGATTACATTTTAGAGCTCAGCTGTGAGTTTTGTTATCATGGAATGACACAGTGCAAATGAAATGACACATTCTTATGCCACGGGCCAGGCATTTGGAATATTCCATGGCATGTTCAGTCCCCAAAAAATCACAGGAATTGCATATTTAATAGACCCTGGGTAGTTCTTATTCCCATAATAAAGTACATATTTCTGTTGTGGTCACCTCATTTGTATTCTTTCAGGAATTTGTATTCTTTCTAGTAACTCTGTGATCGGGATTGTCCAGTATCAGGATTGTGCCCGGTTCCTTCAAATCAGGGATACTGTGCACAGACATTTCTTTCCCTTCATCCTTGATTTTCTCTCCCTCGAGTCCTGTCTCCCAGCAGGCTCCTGCTGGGGTATTTCTAGAAGAACACCGAATTCCACCATCGTTCCCCACTTGGTTCGTACACAAGTCGCAGGCCGGCCTGGTCCCCGCTGAAGTTGTAGTCAGGTGTTAGGCCACTTTATTAAAATCCTTTTTATCTAAAATCCTTTGCTGTCCCTTCAAATAAAATCAGGTTGTTTTCTTTTCTGAATCTCTAAAGAGATTAGAATAGCCCCCTTATTAAAGGGCAAACTTCCAAAGTGGGAAACTGGACCAGGAAATCACGAAAAATGCGATGTTTTATTATTTATTACCAAGCCAGTGCCTGGACTGTGTGCACAGAAGTAACTTTAAGACCACATCACCCTGTGGCTAATCAGGATGGACGTTTCAGCGTTCATGTTTCTATGGCCAGAGCATGCAGAATTCCCAGGGCTGTCCCGTCCTGCCTTCTCCTGCCCTGCAGGTGCACCTGGGAATGAACTGAAGGAAATGTTCTCTTGCACAGAATTGCTGAGCACCACGGTAACTGCTTGAGAGTCCATTAAATATGCAATTACTGCCGCGTTCTCTCAAGCCTGATGAGCCAACTAATAGCACTTTGTATTTCCATGGCACCTCACCTCAAAGATTATTAAAATGCCTTTAAATAAGAGAGCCCTGGAGCTCTGCTGGTTGCACAGAAAGTGCGGAAAAGTTAGCAGGCCAAATAAATACCTTACAGTTCAGAAGGGTTTTTTTCTAAGTGTCTGACAAGACTCCAGCACCCACCTCTGCACAGTGATGACACTACAGAATAATTCTGTATTGCCAGAATGAGCCTGACAGTGACACTGTCCCTGCTCTGGTGTAAAAACTTCAAAGTGACACCAGGTAATCCACAAATCAAGCTGGGGACACCAAGATTTCTCTGCTACATGGGATGACTTCATGCTCCACTTTCTGGAAACCAAAGCAGCTGCAAGCAAAAGCGGCACCATCCACAATCAATCTGAATTTGTGGCTCAAACACTGATGAATCCAGCGAGCACCATCGAGCTGCTTCAGACATGCATTAACTGTATTAACTCCGTGTAGACAAGCAAACAGACAAAGAAAATCTATGGCTCAAACCACACTTTTCACCAAGCCAAAATCCACGGAAAAGGAACCTAAAAGGCACATTATAAACCAGAGCCTGAGCACGCACGGCTCTGAAGAACAAATTCATCTCCTTTGATATGCACCTGGCTACAACTGGCCTGTAAATGAGGACATTTTTATAAGGAAGGGAGATGAAAATTTTGAACAATTCCTTTCCCCCAATACCACCCACTTGTTAATTCTCATCCTGTTCTTGATTCACTGCTTTATCATCTATGCTTGAAAAAGAAGAATCAACCATCAGAAAAATATTCTCTCCAACTATTAATTCACCCTCATCCATCTCTAGCCCAAGCAGAAAACAAGTGACCTGCAGCCACTCCATTCAGTCTTGTAGTCATAATGGCAAAACTGAGTTTTCTGCACACCAATAGGTTGTGTACAGTGCTCTTTGCTGTTATAAAATCCACAGGAACTACGCAAATGAAATGAAAGAGGAGACAGAAAAGGATCTAGAAAGAAATCCTACAGTCAGGAGAAAAGAAAATCCAGTCTCCAGTAAGATCGATGCTGCTGGGCAGGAAAATCTACAAAATATTTTCGAAGTGTGGGAATTTAGAGCCAGTGCTCTCTGCTGCTGCACAGTTCCCGCTGTCCTGCATGTTCTTTCTCCCCCACCACCCATCTGATTAATTAGTTAAACACAGTCAATGTTCAGACTTTAGAATTACCTGAAATTTTAAGCAATACTCCTCTAGGCTTTGCTCCTGCCAGACAAACATTTGTGAACACTCTGGGAACAAAACTCACTTCTACTGAGCCAAGATTTAATGTTCTGCGCCACCCAGCTTCAATTTCTCCCAAACGTTCTGCTCGTTTTAGAAATGAAAGCAAATCTCTTCCTCACTCACAGATCTGAAAAGATCCCGATCACTCCCAGGCTTACACCTTATCAATTATTCATTTTCTGACTCAGAGGTGCTCTATACAACAGGCGAGAACATTTGAAAGGGCAGAGATTGTTGGTGAATAATGTTAGTTCAGTTCTGAAAGAACTGAATTATGCAAAAGTTCCGACTCCTATTGAAGAAGGTTCTCCTTGCTGTAAGCATGACCAGGTGAATCTGAATTTAACACTTTATAAGATGGGATCAGACTACTGAAATAATTAGGATTATTTTTATTTTCCACCTGTTTTGCATGTAGTTCTTTGTACCTTTTCCAAGGGCAGGGATATCTGAACTGCTCTGAATGCCTCTCTCTGCCTGGCCAGTCCCAACTGTATCAATCCTTCTCGAAGACTTCCCTTAATCACTGCTTCCTACGGCCCTACAAGAAGCTACAGAAAGCCTTAAACATGTACAGTTTCTTTTTTCTACTTTCAGGTCCACATTTATCCTGCTTTGTTCTGCACAACTCTTACAATAAATCACCCAGCATTATTGGTCCCGTGTGGCTGCATGCCTTTCATTTTTGTGAGCTAAAATCCGACCAACTTATCGACTGCAGCTGCTTTTAAATACACTTTGGTGTCAGCAGTGATTTACTTTTTAATTACATTTATTTTATTTCAGATGAGCTGTCCTATGGTTTCCTTAAGAACCTCTTTAAAGGCGGTGCTCAAATAAATAAAACCTCGGCATCTGAGCAAGGAAAACAAGCGAATTCTCGATTCCTCAGCGAAAGAATTTCCTACAATAACATTCCTGATGAAAATATCACCCCACTTTCCCAATGTTTTGCATTTTGGCGTGGTGATAAGGGGCATAATTTCCTTGAAGTGTGTCCCAGCTGAGCATTCTTGAGAGATTTTTGCTGCAAAGACCGGCAGGGACGGGACAAAGATAAGATTATTTCTGTCTCTCTTCCCAAAGCCTCCGGGACTGTTCTGCTGGTTTCTGTTTCAGCTGCAAAGACAAGTTCTGAATGGAACGCTCACCTAAATTAAAGACCAGGGATTTGCTCTTGGAGAAGGCCCTTTTTCCTGCCCTCTGATATATGGATGCAATTAGTCTGCAGGAGCACATTCACGCTGCATCTGGGGAAATGCTGAGCACATAGGTAAGCAGGTCTTTCTCCAGGGAGGGATTTTAATCAGGAAAAACAAAACCATCACAAAAACCGTGGCAAAAATGCACTCTGGGCAATGGAATTGTGAAGAGAGAATACAGTTGCGAATGTGGAAGGTACAATTTATCTGTGTCCTACTGAGTTGATCTTAAGAAATGCTTCATGAAAAAATATCCTGGCCATGCAGTGTATATTGTTTCTTTCCCACATGCATGAAGCATCAGATATTAAAAACATTTATGTATTCCTATTAAACATTTGATGTGCTTTCATTACGTGGAATTTTGACCATTTATGACCACAAATGATAAAATTGCCCTCCAGTTTGGTATCAGGTAATTGCTTTTCAGTTTCTAGGCTGCTGCCACTGTTAATCTGGCTGAATGGAGAACAAAATATTGTACATTTTCATAACTTTCCCTTTGTTAATTGAATATGCAGAATTGAAAAGTATTCACCAAATACACAGAAGGCTCTTTTTTAACCTTCACTGTGTTGATCTGGCATAAAAATCTGCGAACATGGACATGAAAACTTGCTGAATAACTATTTTTTTTTTCCCTAGCTTGTGAGACACATCATGACTTAGGAATTGTTCAACAAAACACCTGAAATAATCCCCCGCTGAATTCATCCCCCTGATTCCCACCTGCTCAGCAGGCAGCTGCTGGCCGGGGGTCAGTAGGACAACCTTCCCTCAGCAAGGTTAGGGAATCAATGAACAAGGAACTGGTTTGACACCTTTTGCTGCCTGATCTGCTCATCCCCACACTGCCTCTGCAGCACCTGCCTCGGGGGGAGCTGTATTTTATCATCTTATCATTGATACAGCAATAAAGGACTCGTTCTCATCAATACATGCAGGATTCCAGAGAACTAAAATTCAGTGAGAGCTGATTTATTGAACAGTTTGCCATTCCTTGGCTGTTTTGTCAGTGAGGGCCCCAGCACAATCAGGAATTGTTGTTCTCTGGCAAGAATTTGTCATTTATTCGTTATGCTCATGTATCTGTAAGGCAAAATTCTTATCATAAAGTTCTCCTCGTCTGCGGAGTGGAGAAGTGACTCTTGAATTACAGCCTCTCTAGTGCAATACAGCACTGCTAAAAGTGCCTTAAAAAAGAAAATAACCGTGCTAACAGCTTGAGAGATTATTTTAGCAGACCCAGATCTCTGTTTAATGAAATAACAGAGTACTAGCCATTAATAGTATTTAAAAGTTACTACTGCTGTTATAGTTCTGCTATTTTATATCTGAAACATAAAATAAACTTTTCAATAACCCATTTAAACCTGCAGTTAAAGGGCTCTAATTTCCACCATGCGTTCAGCCAATCTACCGTGCAGCATAAACACATAATTTTACCAGCAATTATAGCATATGTGAGTGCTTTTATTGTATTGTTTGTACAAATAGGGCTCTGTTTACACACACGTGGTGGCATTTTAAACAATAATGAATAGGAAATGATTGGCTTCCTTTCCACTGTACTTCATGGAAGCACAGCCTAAATGTATTCATTCAAATATTTATTTATTACAGTAAGATTTTGGTACAAACTGAAATTTTATGAGAAGTTCCTCCTTTTGCTGGGAGCACGGAAAACAGCATGCATGAAAACTGCAGGACAGCCAGGGAAGAAGGGGTGGGTAGGATTTTTAAAGCAATAAAAATAAGATATTGATTCAATGAACACATTGAATCAGTGAACATCAAGATTCTCTACTCTAAAAGACAAAGGTGCAGCTTGTGCATGCACACCTCAGATCTGCAGGTCCTGATCTCATTCCTGCATACCCTAAATCCACAGATGATCTGTGCATGAAAGAGAGGTGCAAAGATTTATTCACACTGAGCATGGGACTGATAACTGAGGCTTAGAAATGGGCTCTTATCTCTGCTGGTGGCATTTTTCTGGGGTGACACTCCAAGAAAGGAAGGTGCCACCACTGATCCTGCTCCCGGATTGCCTTGACCCCTCTGTGGTTGTGCTGTCATGGTGCCCAAGCTCAGACACCCCCAGTGCTCCCCAGTGACTGAGATGAGAGAACATTGCAAGGAGAAGGAGGACAGAGAAAAAATATCCGCATGCAATTGAATAAGTGAGATCGAAAATTTGAAATCAATAGGCCAGACCTCCAAGGCAGAACAAGAACAGAAGCATAAAGGGTGCGGATCTCTCTCTGTTGCTGAACAAAACCAACTGGAACAGGGATTTCCAGGAGGAGAGGATTTGACCTGGGAGGCTTATAAAACATGCCACGTGTAATGGTTACCAAAACAACAATCATTAGCTGAAATTAACTCCGATAGATTCCACGGACTTCACCCGTGGGGCCTCATCCCAAGCACTCCTATCAGGAGTCCTTTCAGCTTTGAACACGTGCTGCAACGCAGGATAAATTTTGTTTTAGGTTCTTCCAGCAGCATTAAAAACGCTCTCCCTGCTGCCTTGCCCGAGCTAATTAAAATCCCAAACCATGATGAAAGCACCCCAGCGTGGATACATTGACAAGAGGGCCTTTGGTGGGCCTGCAGCGACCTGCTGCAGGCCTGATGCAAGAACAAGCGACTCTTTTGTTAATGAACACATTCACACTGAAATCACTGCTTTATCCCCTAACACTGCAGTGATTAACATTAATTAATTAATTTTCACACATGGCATGAGAGAAATAGCAACTTCATCTTGCTGCTTTGGTATTATTCCCGTCTGCTGGTTCGCGTGTGGGTTTAACTGTCTCGTTGCTCCCCTTTTCTGCCCGTGTATTTTTAACATCCTGTTGCTTTTGGGCTCGATAGCTGCCTAGGGCATGGGTTATCTCTGCCTTGCATGCCTGTAAAAATAGAACACATCCATGCCTAGAGGCCCTGCTCAGGCCTTTAAGGCACTGCTACAGCAGCAAAAATCAATACTGCTTGGTTATAGAGGAAATGAAAGAAGGTTTTGATGTGTGCACCCATTTAGGAATTAATGGCTTTGTAGGTACGGCAGCAGAGTCCCTTCCTAATTCCTTGCCTTTGTCCAAGGGGATTGAAGCTGGGGGGCAGGTGGTGGTTTTTTCCCGCAGGATAAATCAGTTTGTGCACCTCTCTTTGCTGCCACAGGTGATCCCATTCAAAGCCACTCCGGGGATTTGCGCACGAGGCTGTGACCACCAGACAGCAGGAGAGCCCCACAGGGGCAGGTTTCACTTCCCAGAGCTGGCTGTGGGGCATACTTAGCCCCTGCCCCTCTGGTGAAACTCTTGGGGGTTGGAGTCATCTCGGGTCATGCAAGCAGCCCATGGGGTGCCCAAACCGCTTCAGATGAAGCATCTCTGCGTGCCTTGTTCCCCCACATTCCTGAGGCCCTGCTCAGCATTTCCCTCTGTGGACAGAGGGATTCTCAGCCAGTCTAGCCCTTCAAAGCAGCCATTGAGCCGTTAAATACCAAAAGCTCTGACTGGCAGAAAGGGTGGCTCATAAAATACAAGAAACACAAGATTTTGCCACATCATCTAAAGCCACAACCGCGTGCTGCTGTCAGGAGGGACAAACATTTATCCCAGGATCATGAACACTGAGGGAGATAGGAGGAGAAAGAGAGGAGGGAAAAGGAGAGCATGTTTTGATGAAGGGAATAGGTTAAAACCCTGTTAAGGCAGTATGTTAAATATTATCCTTTTGTAGGGCAACTCTGTGAAGTGCTGTTCATAGCAGACCAGGAAATCAGGAAAAACTCCCAAGACACTGGGCAAATCAAGGGTTAATGTCATTACAGCTGCATGACAGTTCTCCTGGGAAACAATGCTAATTTGCTGGGACCAAAAGAGATTGGGGAAACACATCTTTATTTTGATGGATTCCTTCAAAATTTGGGCAGCTTTCTGCTGGAAACACCGTCAGCTTTCCCATCCCACAAGCTGCTCGGGAGCTTGGGATCTCATTTAATTTGCTCACGGCTCCTGCTTAAAGGTCTGACAAATCCAGGAGCAAGCTGCAGATGCCTCCAGCGGGGACTCAGCTCCTCACTCAAGCTGTGACTTTTAGGATTTTTGGGCTCCCTGCCACGGAGTTGAAATGAGGCCGATTCCCTGTCCTGCTGCTCTGGCTGTGGGATTCGCGGGCTTCTTGCAACTCTGGGAGCCTTGCCCTGAATTTCAGGCTCTTCTACTCCCCTGGCCCATTTCCCGGGAGCTGAAGACAGCCATTACTGTCTCATTTTTTGGAAAACAAACACGCAAACAAAAAGCCCCAACACCAAACAGCCCCACAGAAGCAGAAGGAATATTCCAGTTCCCTGGAAAGGCAAATACTGTGCTGCTGAACTTCTGGGTGTCACAGTGAGTCAGGATTTTTTTTTTGACTGGCTGAGCTGAAATCCTTGAGATGCTTCACACATTTTACAAAATCATCTACGAGTACCTAGGAATGCCCCCTGTTAAAAAAACCACTGCTCTGCCTCTATATATCCATGGCCTATTACTGGCAATGAGGAGATTAAAATGCAGAGAGAGCTCTTATTAAACAGAAAATGTGGTTTGGCTCCATCCTCCAGCAAATTAGCATCCTCAAACAGGATTTCTAAGTGCATTTTAAAGAGAAACAGCTGTTATTAAGCCACGAGATATTTTGGCTTCAAATGGTCTAAAAAGTAGGCAATAGTCTCATTTAAATAGCGTGTAAAAGAGCTAAAAAATTATCCTTATTATGCATGACTGAGAACTGAGCTCCGATTCTGCCTCTTTGTGCTCCTAAAGAGGATGGAGACACGATTGGAACAAGAAGAATGCATGAGAGTGGCCTTGCTTTGGGTGCTCTGCGGGGTTTTTTGAGCAGCACGTGGCTCTGCCTTCCACCAGGGGTGCACCCCGCCAGCAAACCCCCCAGCCAAACTTCATATGTGTGTATCCAAATGATGCATTTCTGACTGGGGTTTTGGAAAATAACTCCCACTTGTCCAAAAAATTGCTCTTCTGCTGATGAAAAATACCACTTTCAACCCCACGGAGTCAAGTTTCTTGATATCAATTTGCAGTAATGGGGAGTTTATATACATCTAAATAAAATTATTTGTATGGCCAGCTTATATGCATGCATAGGGAATTCCACCTGAAAATCTCTCCCTTGGAGTATGAACTAGTTAATTAAAAAAGGTGTGAACTCTGCAGGTTTCCTATGAGTAAAAATCTTGATAAAAACAGTATTTCACAGTTTTCATCTTGGGAAATTTTGTGCTGAACGCCTCTGCCGTGAACGAATAAAGCTCTTTCACCTTGTCGGCCCTGACACCACCATTTATCCCATTTAAATGCAAAATTGCCTCAAAAGAAAAAAACACATCAGGTTGAATGTTGAATAGCAAATGAGTTACACTCATAGATCCTAACAAATGTGTGCGTGCTTAACGATGTGTTTTGTTGACAGTTTTTAAATATTCAGCTCCCTCCTTTGACTCAAAATCATTCTGCTCTCTGAAGAAAGGTAAGAAGCTTTCAACTCTTTCAGTCTGAGGAAAAAATAGCTGAACTCTTCACCTTGATATTCCTTTGTTCGGAGTTTTTTAAAATCCGCTGAAAATTCTTTTTTTTTTTTTTCACAGCTGGTCATTCCCTGAGTGACTAAACACAACCTCCTCTTTGTTCTGCTCTGTGATTAATAAAGGTTGCACCTCTATCATGAAAATGAGCATTGATTATTGCCGTGCACTCTGCTTGTGACACCTTCACTCTCAGCTCACTTCCACCTGTGTCTCTGAAGAAAAATGCCCTTCAATGAAGCAATAACAAAAATAACCTTAAACAATCCCCACAAAACCTCATTTGGGTTGAATACCAATGGATTCAGAGGAGATGTGAAAATAAATCTCAGTGCTGCTGCTGCATGGAGAAATCCACTGATGAGATGTGTGGGCTTGGACTGGGTTGTCAATGAAAACATCTCGGCTCCTTCTCCCTTGGCAAAGAGCAAAGTGTTTATAAACAGATTTACACGGCTTTTCATATTGCATTTTTCCCAGCTGATGCAGTAAAGATTAAAATGCATTAGCGATGGGCCATACGGATAAACAAAACAAACCTCCCAATTAAAAAAAAATAATAAAAGAAGAAAAACACACGTAATAAAAAAACAATAGAGCGGAAAAAAAATAAATCATCAGCCATATGCTGAATTAGAAAAGATCAGATTCCTTGGCAGCTTTTGTGACTTTGTGCAATTCCTGTGACCATCACAGCTCCAGGATGTTGAGCCCTGGTGGGTCTGAGACTGAAAAACTGCAAACATCCCCCTAAGCCCTTTTGGCCCCTTCTCCTTTCTGTGTGCAATGCTCTTTGCCTGCACGCTCAGTTACCAAACACAGAACGGGTAGGAAGGTCCTGAGGCTGGTTTGAGTTGTATTCAACCCAAACCAGGCTTTGTAGGGATTTTTTTAAGATTATTTTCATTATTGCTTCATTTAAGGGCGTTTTTCTTCAGAGTTGCCAGTGACCCCAGGCTTCAGCTGTTGCTGGGTTTCCGGGCAGGAGTCACTTCACCATAATGCTGATTTTTAGTGTGTTTATTGTGTTACATTATATGAGGCTGCATTACAATCCCTTAGGGTTTGTTCCAGCATTCCTCAAGCACCCCGAGGAACCAAGGCTGCTTTCCAGCAAGGAAAAACCTGAAGGAATCAGACTCTGTGCATCCCTGTGGACTGAGGTGCCACTTACAGACAACACTTTGAAAAACATTTATGAGTTCAAGTAACAACAACAATTTTCCAGTTTTTGCAGAAAAGCTGATTGTGTGAGGGGTTTTCCCTTCATTCCATTCTGCAGGTGGCACCGTGGTATGATGCCTTAGGATTCAGCTTT
>VYZT01021146.1:0-12934 GCA_013400735.1 Pomatostomus ruficeps
TTAGCTATGAAAGGCTATTTACTAATAAAAATTTAAAATTAATATGAAAATAAAAAACTAATCTCTGATGGCCCAAAAATCTAGCAACCTTGTTTATGGATATTCCTGCACTATGACTGGAAACACATCCTAGCGACACCAGAAAGTTTCATCTCTGCAAGTTATTTCCAAGCTTTCCAGGTTTTCAATGGATAAAAGCAGTCTGATCCCACCAGTTAATTTAATTGGCAGTTGGGCTAGTTTAATTTTGAATTTCCNAGCATCAGTGTACAAAAGGTGTCCATTTCTGACTCCTAATTTCCCTTTTTTCCCCTCTTCCTTTTATTTAGCTTTTTAGTTTTCCCCTGAAACACTTCCCAACAGAATATGAGTAAATTATTTTAGTTCCCATAAATGCAAAATATCCTCCAAAGAGAAAGGAGATCTTTCTCGCTCTAAATATTACATTCCGAGGCCGGGATTCCTCCTCCGTCTCTTGCTTCACTACAACAATTGGGAAATCAAAATTCTCGTTTGCTGCGCTTGACTCCTGTTTAATTCTGATCGGCTCCAGCATAACAACTGGGACTTTGTGTGTAGAATCAGCTCCTGGTGGCCTGCTGGAGGAGCCAGAACTGTGAATGACAGGAAGAGGCAGGAAAAAAGGGAAATTAGGAGTCAGAGCTGGACACCTTTTGTACACTGATGCTTTCCAAGACCTCAGGATGTTGATCTACTTTGCTTCTTTGTATCCTAAGCATTGCAGTATTCTCTTTATGGAATATAATATCCAAGCTTATTTCCTTTGATGTATATTGAAAAAGCATTACCAAAAGGGAAAATTTTAATGGTACAGCTCCAAAACTAGAGAATTACTCATGGTTTGATCCATTAGTGCAAGATTACCAAATAATCTCAGTTTCTTTCAGATGATACACAAAAAAGCACTTGTACTGAACATTGTAAACCACACAACCAAATAAAGCAGATAAAACACAGATTTACATTATCTTGGAAAACTTTCTGAGAGCCTTGCAGCTCTACCAAAACTTAGACCCTACTTTTAGAACTAGATCTGTCTTTTTTCATGTATTTAACCCTAATAGGATGAGAATGGACAATCAAACTTAAAAATACCTACTTATTTTTTTAAGTAAAAATGAAGAATGTAAACCTAGCAAAATGAATTCAAGCAGCAGCATATCCAATCACATTTTTTAAACGCAAGTAAAAAGATTCTTCAAACAACCATTTAAACTGTTAATTTAAACTGTTCATAAGAGTCCTTCACAGAATTTACCATGTAAATGGAATAGAGCAAAAGGTATTCTAGATTAAAAAGCACCTGCATTTCCAACTCAAGTAGGTTGAATGTCATCTGATTTTACTCTGCATGAAAAATTAATTTCATGTTAGATGTATGCTCTAATTTATTGCAATGCATTAATGGATCTGCACTCTTCAAACAACACTGTGTAAATACATTTGTTCATTAATATTCCATCAGTAAGGAATAAAAACATTTGTGTAGACTCTCAGTAGATATCTAGTGCTCACTTAACTGTATTGCAGCAGAAAATTCTTAATAACCCTTTTTGTAACATCAGTTCCTTAAATCTGAATTTATAGTTCCACAAGGACTTTCAATATGCAGCTTTTTCCTTTAGCTGATTTTTCCGAACTTAAAACCTAATAAAGAAATGGTATTCTTTAAATAATGCCAACCTAGCCATCATTTACAGAGTTAATACATTTTTAGATGTTCTATAAATACATTACAAATTAAATTACTGCTTTTAGAATGCAAAGAGTGCTGTAACAACCATCAGGCCTGACCTGTTAACAGAGAAAGTGAGACAAATTGACATCTATATGCATTAAAGACAGAAGAGACTGAGGTATGCTCTGTGAAGGTGGAAGTTACATTTTCTTTCTCGCACTCTTTCCTTACCTCTCTCTGCTCCCAACACTGGAGGCACTGGGTGAACGAATTGGAGGGTGCACGTTTGTCACACTGATTCCACCTAGGACAGAAGGATCAGATTAGAACAGAACACAGGCCTGTGCCAAGTCTGAGATATGAGTCAGAGAAGTACAGAGGTTTTGGGGAAAATTTCTCCTGCAGTGAGAAATATCTCATTTAATACCTTTTCATGAGAGGATGAGAGGCATGAGATAACAGAGGCAAAGAGAGGATTAAGAAGGGGCCCACTGCATGTAAGCAGGCTGATGGCTAAGTACCCTTGCCTGGCTGACCTCTCCACCTGGTCACTTCAGGTTGTTTTGTCTTAACTTACAAAATTGAAGCAGATCTCTTAGGAGAACTGCCAGGAAACTTTGAGCTGGTGAGCAGGAAGAAGTCTGGGGGACAGATATGAGAGAAACCAAAGGTCTGGGGACCAGAGAACCAAAATCCTTGTGAAGGACATTTCTGCTGAGCACCAGCCCTGAGAAGCCTGAGTGGGCTGTTTGTGCTGCCTGTGAATGCATTATCTGCTGTCTCTGATATCCCCCCGAATGTGGGAGCACCACACGGGTCCATGAGTGTTGTGTGAGTGCTCCCTGGGAACTCCCACTCACACAGCCTTCCTACAGCTCAGTTCAGAAAATGGGAGCAAGGAACAGCTGCTGAGGGCCACCAGCATGGTGACAGGAATCCCCTGGGTCCTCCAGGTCCACCACATTCAGCTGCCCAACACAGTAACTTCTCTGGTCATCCTGTGTCAGTGCTGCACTACCCTTCCCCAGGCACCATTCCTAGTCTCCTGTTACATCCCATCTTACTTTTTCAAATACTTGTCTCTTATCACAGCTCCTAGGTTTCAATCTGGTGTACACCTGAGAGTGTCACTCTTCTGTGGACTTCTATCCAATTTGTTTTTTTCCTCCCTGTTTTCAAGATCTGGATGCTTAACTTTTGATCACAACGCTAAAATATTCTCTCAACTCTACCTCCTACTAAGGTTTCTAAAACTTTTCCTTCATTTTCTTATTTCTCATCTTTAATATAAAACAGAATTAATTCTCACATCAGTGTTAACATTACCACATTAGATTTTTCAATTGCACCACTTAAATAGAAAATTGCACCACATTCAATCACCTGAGAGGCCTGGTGATGGTACTGAGGAATTTGGTGACTGCACAGTCCTATTTGAAGGGGGTTTTGGCTGATTTTGCTCTACAGTGCCATCCTTCCTCACAGCATTATCCAGTGTGATGTTTCCTGAACAATCAATCTAAAAGGTGAGGAAGCAAAGGGAAGCAGTTAGTGTTGGGAGGGAGGGAAAACCCTCCAAAACAACAAAAACCAAATAAAACTAAAAAGCTTCTGCCATACTGTTACTTTGAAAGTGAAGACCAAAATGCATTTCACCTAAGTTTAACCACCGAAAGTGAGATGGTTACTTTAAAACAGATCATATTGCCTTCCCTAAATCCAGACAGTGCTTCATTTTAAGAGCAGATGATTTGTAAGTGCCAATTTTTCTCCAAAGACTACAGAGAAGGATTAAATCAAACCAGGAGCATTCACATATTGAAGGAAGTTTATCTCCACACCTTCTTTGGACATGTTCACATTAAATAATCTCTAAAAGAAAATAAGCTATACACAAACTCCCCATTAATCCACTGGTGTTCACTAGGACTGGAAGAACCTCAAAGGACACTCAATCCCATCTGTCCCACATACCTTCTGGACAGGAACCATGCATATTGACTCAAAATGGAAACAGCAAACCAACACCATGGCTCAGGCCAGATAACTGAACTTTATTTTAGGGCCTCCCAATGTAGTGTTCTAACTTCCTGTAAAAATTACATGTTCTGGATTGATTAAGAGGAATGACTTTTTGAAATGTTTGATTTCTTCCAATATGTAAGATAATGTTTGATAAAAAAACACCTCACCTTGGTATCAGTTTTCTCAGTGGACACCTCACAAATCCACTGGTTTGATACCAGTAGATTTGTGAGGTGTCCACTGAGAAATCAAACACAAAAACACTGACCACTGTAATTTCTACTTATGAGCCAGATGTATCCAAAGTGGATGCAGCAGCTTTGGCAAAGTCAGCATATTTACAGTGATTTGGGCCATGTATCTTTATAGCATAAACTCAATCATACACAAGTAGAAGAGTTCATAATACTGTGCACAAAAATAAATATGCTAAAATATCTCACAGACTCTGTAGTTTTATGACCATGTTGTGCAGTTCCCCCTTAAGTCTGACAGATACTGTGATTCTGTAGTCAATGTACTCCATTTTAATAAAGAGAACACACAGCATATTGGTAAAAACAAAGCACAGATGGGAGATACAGGAAGTAACAGCAAGCTATAGCTAGAAAACCATGACACTTCAGATATCTGCTAACCTTAGACCACAAAAAACAGGTTAGGTAGCTATGTGACAAAGTCACCTGACTAAAACTCAAAAACTCCAACATGGACCTCTTGCAAACATGCACCATTCAGAAGAAACTACAAAAGAGAAGCCTAGAAGCTTAGGAAAAGATTATCTTACTATGCTCCTTCCATCACCAGCTCACAGGCATGTTAAGAATATATATGAAGAAAAGAAGTACCAAAGGAAAATATATGAGGAATATGTCCATGAATACCAACCCAAGATACCTCTTTCAGTAAGTTAAAAATACATTTAAAAATATTAAAGATCTACCAGAAATACCATCACCAAACCACTTCTATCTATGGATGCTGTTAAATGAAAGTTAAGCTAACGCATTTTTGTTAGTATCATTACAAGGGCTGGGGAAAAATATGTAGCATCCAAATCAACAAGTCAAATTACAATTACAACCTGTAATATTATTCTCCTTACTTGTCCTAACAGCTGTCTCCCAGAGCAGGTCTGAGTATTTCCAGCAACATGCCGGCAACCCTGCATTGTTCATTTCCTAGAACTGTCTCATTTTGACAAACAGAATTTCAGTCTAAAAAGTTTCTATTTCTCACAAACATTAAGACTTCAAAACAAAATCCACAAAACATTGTCTCTATGTTACACTTACATCAGGGAGAGATGGTAGATTATAGGAGCTACCCACTGGGGAACTCAAATCTATCACGGGGACACCATAATTCTTCCCATCACATCCAGCAGCACTGGTGACTGTGGGGCTGGATGGAGTCGATGTTGTGCTGCTTGCAGTTGAAGGGGTGGTTGAAGTTTGTCCACTACTGATCTGCCACTAAAAAGAAAAGACAACAATCCACAAGTCAGCATCACTTTCTTTGCAACAGGTCACAGCTACTGAATAGACTGATAAAACCAGTTCAGGAAGCTGAATTCAAACATAAAACCCTCTGTCAGGGTTTGGGATACTTTTTTTTTGTCTGTCTTGGAGGGGGGGGGTGTAATGGGCAAGTGATTAGGGGCTGGGAAGCCATAATGGGGAGTGATTAAGATGGGACAAAGAGGTGGCTCTGAGATGGGTGCGGCTGGCTAGCCCTTATCTGGGATTCCTTGATATCTGGGATTTTTTTCTCTCAGAGAGGGGCAGAGATACTGGGCGACTTGTACTAGTTAAAAAAGAACCAAGCACGGCTGGAGGGTACTCTTCTTCACTCCTGGACACCGAGAGGAGAGGGAGAGAGACTGCTTGGAGCTCCAGGAAGAATCTTCCTCCACCCATGGGCTTCTGTTTTCAGCTGCGTGCTTCTACCAACTCTCCACCGCCTGCTCCAGTGTGTCGAGGGAAGGAAACTCGGGATTCCTGAGCCCCCCTTTCCCCTCTCAGGGGAGTCATCGCATCCTCCCTGCGCACCGGGAGCACCAGTGCCCCTGCTGGCTGTGACTGTGACTGCACCAAAGGGGAATTGCCAACAGAGCGGGAAGAGACTGTCCGTGGGTTTGTCTGTTCTCATTTGTTGTGGTTACCATTGTTGTTGTTTTGTCTGTCCCATTATATATATACACAATATAAATATGTATATATAAAATATATTAGTAAAGGACTGTTATTCCTCTTTTCTCATACCATTGCCTGAAAAGCTCCTTGATTTCAAAATTTTGCCAGTTCGGAGGGAAGTGGGTTACATTCTCCTATTCTAAAGGAGGCTTTTCCCTCCTTTAGCAAATACCTGTCTTTGAAACCAGGACACCCTGATCTACTCTAGAGTTATCACATTTCATAAACCAATCTTACAAGACAACACAAAATGACAAGGAGTTGAAAACTATGAATAGAAGAAATGAATGCAAACTCTTAAATTCAAAGCTATACCTAAGTGTTAAGTATCTATTAAAATTTCATGCTGCATTGACAGTGTTGTGGAAGAAATGTAGCAGTTTTTGTGAAATAAAAGCATTACAGGTAATAGGCTGAATACACAGCTGCTCCAGTGCTTTACTAAGTAAAAGGCTGCAGTATCACCTGGATGCCTACAAGTCTTTTATGTTGTGCTTCCCTTAACAACATGAAGTGATTAAGAATTTGAAATGTTGACTGGATCTCAATCCACATATACATTTAACACCATGATATGAAGTGCACCAGTCAAGTTAGACCAAATTTCTTTCTCATTTATATGTATGCAGTTTTCAATGACTTTAATGGAATTTCATGGCAACGGTAGGCAAAATCTGAATCCACTCAATTCCCTCTTAATCAGTCATTCTACTTATTGGCCTCTAGTTGCAGAAAGGCATTACTGAATAATGAGTTATCTTTGAAAGAAAGGCTTGTAGACAGGCCAGTTTTCTTTTCAGATGCACAGAATAGAAGTGACTTTTTATTCTTACAGGTTCTCTTAGATATTGTACATGTTTCTTTAGTTGGAATGAGTCCTCTGACATCGTAATAATTGCAAACATGAATGGTATTACACCACTTTTTCAGGTCACAGATTTGTTTGATCCTTTCCTGCTTACCTCCAAATGATTTTCCTTCCATGCACCTAACAATTCATGTGTTAATAATGTGCTTTATAATGAAGATGAGCCTTCCTAAACACCCAGAACACATATGATGTGTTTGCTTCTGCCCCAGTTCAGCTGCAGATTAGCTGGGCATTGATCAGTCTCACCCAGCAGACGTCTCACAATTGTGGGCTCTCTTTTCTCCCCTCACCTGTAAAAGTTCAGGTTTGCAGCACTCTGGGGAATCGTGGCGGCTCTTGCTTTTTAGTCAAGGTTTTACCTGGTTCCTGGTGAAGTCACTATCATCAAGCTAAAGTGGGATTTTCTGTTTTGTCTACTCACTGACCACAGTGTGCAGACCATGGCCACGCTACGTTTTGCACAAGTGGTCAGAAATCACAGTAACAGCAAGTAAGAGAATGAAACACCTACACAGCACACACAGTGGCTCACCTCCATAATGCTTCAGCTGCTTAAATCTGTCAAAATGAAAGAAGCTTGACAGTTACCTCATTAAGAAAACTATGGGTATATTGTCATAGAGAAATAATGCAGTCTCTATTTTAATTGAAAAGCACTCTAGAAGTATAATATAAAAGATAATATAAAGCACATTTGATGTTTAATTTCTAAATGGAGACTGAAAAGGGAAAGAAACTCCTCTACCTGTTTTATAGCTTGCTGTGCCAAGAATGCCATTTGCAATGGGTTGGGCTTTACTGCTTGCCTTGGTAGGTTCTGGTTTTGGGGAAACCTCATCTGTTGCGGGGGAAGAGCTGAACCATTGGGCTTGGGGCTATGATTCTGAAAATGAATCAAGCGCGGAGGTGCCTGTATAAAGACAATAGAAACAGTTCTGCAAGTTAGCTGATATCTATTCAGTGCTCCACACCTTTTTTACTAAACGGTCCTTCTAAACTTCTGAAACTCTTCACAAATTATGTGCAAACAAATAGCACCAGATCATTTATCTGAATGATTAAAACCATTGATTTTCAATGTTAAAACCTAGTAGACAGTTTTGAATTATTTTAATATATGAAGATACATCACAAGAGCCAGTGAGAGTGTTTCCAACTTTGGAAATTATATGGGAGAATCACTGGGTATTGTGAAAAATAGATGTAGAAAAAAATTAATGACATTCACTTTTTGATCACTTGACAAAAATGCAGGAATGTTGCTCAGCACTATATATATGGCTGGATACAAGAAGATGTTATTTTTTCATACATAAACATAGGCTGAGTGCTACCACGCATTTTGCAAGGCAAGTTTAAAATGCCCATTCAATTCTCAGTAAAGAAAACGTTCTCTAACCCATCTACACAGCCATGTGCTGAAGATGAAGCTATCTGAAGTTACGTATCTAGATTTAAGTTCTTTCTTTTATTTCCTTTCTTACTTTACTTCCTCCTTCAGTGCCATGGAAAAAAGAGACTCTTCTTTGGGAAGAGTCCTAACTTACCTGATGAGAAGCAGGAGGTTGCTGCATGGCTCCTGGCATTCTTGGGTTTGGTAGAACCACTGGGCCTGCTCTGCGCTGAGCTTGCTGTCTTTGAGCCATGACTTGCTGCTGCATGTGCTGAAGTCGGAGCTGGGCTAAGCTGATCTGTGTGGGAAACTTGGAGAGCTGGTTGGAAGGTAAGCTGCCTGGTGGCTGTAGGTTTGGTTCCATCACAGGGCTCTTGGGCATATGGGGTGGAGTTTCCTTATCTTCAATTACCAAAGAACCTATTTTAACCAAAATAAATAAAATCAATACCAAAGTATGGCAGTTAACAGAAATGCTATCACACCGTCAGCAACATGCAGCCTGACTAGAATTCAAACCTTTTCTGAAGTAACTTGTTTTTTACTCAGAGTTTATTTTTTCTTCACTGGTTCTTATATCTAGCTTATCTACAGAAATGGAACATGTCTGATCATAAACAAAAAGGCCTAAGGTTATGATTTCTGAAACTAGATAGATAAACATGATTTGGTTATATTTATAACTTAAACTCTTACAAGAACCCTAATGCTGGTCTATACAAGTGCCGTTTCTATTGTTGCACTTTTCAGAATGTAAGGGACCATACTTCAGAAGTTCATTAAATAAACATACACAAAAAAAAAGTGCCAACCAAAACCAGGAAAAAGTCAGCTCATGACAAACATCTCAGCTGAGTAGCAGTTCACAATTATCACCACACAACCTCACAGCTCATTTCTGGAAACAAGTTTCACTTTCAGTTCCTTTATCTAAGAAAATTATTTGTAAAGAAGGAACTTGGAGAATTTCCGTGCTACCATCCAATGTCCTCGTGTCTGGGAAAAGGAGCTTGTTTGCCTTAAAGAACTGTCATAACACTTTCTTCCTCTGACATTGTAGAGAATCATACATTTGCACCTCTGTACACTGATAGAGCACTTTCTGATGCAAGGCAGAAAAGGCCCCAGGGATATTTCACAAAGCCTTCTGTACATGACAGAAAAACAAAACTGGCCACCAAGCTAACAGTGGAGAGAGAAAGGAAGCACAACAACAGTCACAATCCTGAAAGACCTCTAAAACCTTTATGTTGTTCTGCTAAGCAGTTGAGTTCTAGGGTGCTTATCATCATGGCTGAAAGCTGTCCCATGGGAAAGGACATGGGAGTGCTGGTTGACAGCAGGAAGACTCTCTTAGGATGTGAAATAGGGTTATGAACTGTGTTCCTTGTTTCAGAAGCCAGAAGTTAGATGTACTGACCAGAAAACTGAAAGCTGCTATTTTCACCATCACATATACTATTCAAAGATAAGTTTGTTAATACTTTATCACAGTATTCATAACCAATACTTTTTCCCATGCAATGCATTTAAAATGTTTTTCACAGTTAGGGAAACACATTTAAGAGAGTAAATCAAGAAATGAATACTGCAGAGGCTATTGTCCCAAAAAGAAAGCTGCTTTCAAAATAGGATCAAGACACCAAAGGGTTACCTAGATTGAAAATATTCTGAGCCCAGAAGCTGGGATCACAGTGGAACTGGATGATGTTGTTAGTCACTGGTGAAGGATCACACCTTGCTCGGAGAAGATACCGTAGTCGATATGTAATCTAGAACAGGAAAATAAACAAGGGGTTTTTTTTCCTCTGGGGCCAGAGCCATGTACCTGAACAGTAAAAAACACCCAAACACACACACACACATACACCCCAAACAAAGCAACCAATCCAAAAAACTGCCCACAAAAAATACCCTGAACAAGCCCCTAGAGAATTGAGGTTAAAGATAAACTTGTCCAAGTTACAAATAAAGAGGTATTTTTAACATCCTTCCTTTATTCCTAAAGTAGTTTTAAAAAGAAGTTAACTACACCCTAAACAAAACCAACAGTTCTTCCCTGTAGAAATATATATCCTTCCAAAAACTTGGCCGTTATATTCAATGACTTTAACTACTTGCAAGTGGAGCTCAGATTTACATAACCATTGACCTTTTTCCCCCCACAAATCTATTTTAGCCCATTCATTTTTCTTTTAAAGAAAAGTATGCCATCCATTTGGCAACAAGTATGATCACAGGGAATTTTCTTTTGTACTAAATTTAAGTTTTCTTCAGACAGCCAAAGAACAGATTTTTATAAACTGTCTTTGAAAACTCAGATTCACAGATATTTTCAGATTCTTCCAATGCCTTGGTTCCAAAGAACTGGACTGTGATTACACAAGAGAATATTCTACAAAATGCTCACAATTTATCTAGTTCCTAGAAAGAAAATGTTGTCTTGCAGTTGTTTCACTAGAAATGTCAGGACCTGATATACCAAAATATAACAGGCACTAATTTTAGAATCACACACAGGAGATCCTGAAAAAAATTCAAGGAGTTCAACTCTTGTTTTTCTCGAGTGATAGAATATTTCCTGGAAAAGAGACATACTTGGCAAAATCATCTTAACTGTTTAAAATGATATAAGTTTGGCTTCCTTTTTTAACAGAGAAATTTTATAAGAGCTTCCAGTGTACAAGTTTTTTCTTTCAATTTTAGGCAGGTCAGTTTAAGACCAGAAACAAAAAACATTTAATGCAACTCGAGATTTTTAAATGATCATGGAAAAATTTTAAGTGCATTATTACTATTTTGGCTATAGACTTCCTTAGGATTTCCGTGTATACTAACAGAATCAAGTAGATGACACTACAGAAATTCTACTGTTACCAATACTGGGCACACACAGTTCCTGTCATAGTTTGCTCCATTATTTTCCTACTATTGTGCACACACATGCATTGTGGATAAACTCATGACTAGTTGCCTCTTGTGAGTAGTAGTGAAAAGCACAGCCTGAAAGTACTGCCCTCGAGCTGTAATACTGCCTTTAAGTCTGATGGGCATTCCTCCCTCCTGGATATGCTGGAGCAGAAGTCTCACGTGCTCCTCTAAGCATCACTGCTTGGAAACAGATTTTTCCAAATGCCCACAAATAGGCTGGCCACTCAACTCCCAAGCAGCACCAACTTTCTAAAGCTCAATCTCTTCTTTTGAAAAATACTTCTCATTTGCTGAGGCTTTCTGGGCTAGATGGTACTTCTCTTCAGCTGCCTAATGTTTGTATGATTAAGATGCCTAAGACACAACTTGTTTTCTTACTCACATAGCAGAGTCTTTGTGGCTACACTAAGCAATTATAAACAACATGACTCAGTTTGATGTCCTTTTTCTCTATTCAATTAAAAAAATATGACGGGCTGAGGCAGTATAAGGCAGACCAAATGAATTTAACTACTTGAAGTTAATAAAAACAAGTAATAGTCTGCTATAGCTTGCAGTATCAATAATGGGCATCAAAAAAAAACCACAAACCAAACCGCCCGCAAAACCCAACAGCAAACCCAAACCCAAACAAACACACCCCACTAAATACCCTGCAAGGTTCTCAACTAATCAAAGAGAAAATAAAGAAAAAAAAACTTTGTGAACCAGTTCTTAGGAATTGGGAAAAAAAAGCATCTAGCATCTTTCCTCAACACTGCCATAGATTCCTGCTATCAGGCAAGTGCAATCTAGTAACTTTTGGAAAAATCATGATCAGCTTTTGGTTTGTTTTTTTCTTTCAAATCTTCTAGGATTTCTGTTCATCATGAACAGCCAGCTTAGTGAGACAAGATGAACTCAGATCTTAAGTGTCACAGCAACGAAATATTTACCTTTGTAACTGTTTGCATGGATAAACAAAAGGCTCAGTTTAATTTTTATCAATTTTGGAACACTTTTAGTGGGAGATTAGCCTGACAGAACAAAGACATACAATAATATTTACTTTAAAATGCTAGATACCAGACACTATAATATACAAATACTGTTTTTCATGAACTCAGATGTTGTAGCAAGTATTGTAAAGAAGCACAATGATAATGTAGGACACACAACATTTTTTCCCAGTCTTTCATGGCTTCGTGGTTTTCAACCCAGAGAAAAGGAGTTGTTCCTACTTCTGTAGATCTACAATAGTTCTGTGGTATTGTAACAGGAGAGAACCAGGGAGTTAAATGAATAGAAACATTCTGTATCTATGCTGAAGAGAAAACCACGAAAAACTATAAAAATATTCCAATTAGTAGAAAATCATTAAAAATTCTAATACCCTGGTACTCCTGACAAGCATGTGCATGCAGATCTGACTTAACTCCAGTCTCTAAGGGAATGGAGAGAGGCATCTTCCTAACCTTACCAAGCGTTTGCTGTACAGTAGTGCTGTGCTGCTCCCACTGGAAACGGCCCATTTGGAAAAATTCATGACATGTTCCAGCTGTTTAGAGAGACCTGCCACTTCCTGTTGTTGCTGCAGAAGTTTCATCCTATGTTCTTTTGCCAGAGTCTGCAAGTAGAAAAGCAGTTCCAGTCAAAAGGTTCAATTTACAGTTAAGAGGTGTTAGCTTTCATATTGGTAATTCACAATGATCAAGAGGTTTCACTTAGCTACTCTAAAATAGAGTCCTGCCCCGTGATGCAGCTATCAAACAGTACACATTGACTCAAGATATCAGGATGTTCTGTGCTAATGACACATTTTTATATATCTATATACGTAG
>VYZT01021147.1:0-22760 GCA_013400735.1 Pomatostomus ruficeps
AACAGGTTTTTGGGGCAGGATATGTTAGGGTTTGTTAGGGTTTGTTTTTACCTTATCATAAAGCTCAATGCGCTGCATGAAAAACTTTTCAAAGGCTTGAGTCTTCTGGACAAAAGGAGACTTGTCATTGTAAACTAATCAGAAACACACCGCGTTAGTGATAGAAATAATTCTTTACACTTCAAAAAAATTACATAAACAGGTAATTTTTATTCCATTATTTTTCTGCATCGCAAAACTAAGGAAGGTGATAGATGTCTACAGTATCACAGTAATGATCACGGAGATTGTAGTGTATCACAAGAGTGAACTCTTTATTGTATTTATGTTTTTATAGAGGAAATTTTAGGTTGTTCTTTCTTCAACTTTTAAGTCTACTAACACTACATACAACCAATTTTAGGAAATAAAATTAAATATTGCTCTCAGTCTAAAAATACCTTCAGAGAAATAAAGTTTCCAGCCCTTATAGGGAATAAATTGGTCCATCCTTGTTTGGACTAGTCGAGACTTCGCTGGGGAAAGAAAAAAAAAAATAGATTAAAACGTGGGTTAAAAGGTGGATAGTGAAACTTTGCAAGTTTTATTCTCAATGATTCTTTTGACCACGGCAGACAAACAGCTGGTTAAAAGAAAAGCACTATGGGTTCTGAAAGCGGGCAGAAGCGCAGGGGCTGGCTCACCAGGTTCGGGCATCTTTTTGGGCTCTGCCTTCTGTCCTCTGCCTCTCCATCCTCCTCTCCATCCTCCTCCTCGCCATCCTCCTCGCCACCCCTGGAAGCCTCTGCCCCGGGCGCCGCCTCTGAGGTCCCTGCTCATCTCCCTCTGCCGGCGGAGACAGAAATTTCACCGGGCGATATTTGACTTAAATCGGAGCTATTTGCCAGAGGGGACCTGGCGGGAGGCTTCGCCTTTCTCTCCGTACCTCAGGGCCGGGAGAAGGCACGGGGAAGGCACAGGAAAGGCACGGGGAAGGCGCTGAGCAGCCCCGGTGTGGCCGCTGCCCTCAGCGGTTCCCGCCTTCCCGCGCTGCCGCACCGCGCAGGCGCAGAGCCCGCGGGGCCGCCGCGCATGCGCAGAGTCCCGGCGGCGGCGGCCATGGAGGGCGGCCCGCGCATCCGTGAGGGCGACTGCGCCGTGCTCAAGCGGGACGAGGTCTTCAAGGCGGTCTCGGTGCTGCGCCGCAGGTGAGGGCTGCGCTGTGCCTCCGCTGGGCTTTGTGCCTTCTCCCCCGCCACCCTCGGTGCGGCTGTGGCGGGCCCCGCCGGAGGGAAGGGGGTCCCGGTGCCGGTGCCCGTCCCGCCTCGCCAGGCTCGTGTGACAACCGGCGGGAAAGGTTTTAACGCTGCCTCGGTTTTCAATGTTGCCTCGGTTTCTATGGCAAAAACCCCCCTCCACAAACCCGGAAGATCTCCTGGCCGCGTTTCTCATAAGGCTTTGGAAGAGATTTCAGGTGGTTTTGCGTTGTCGGTGTCAAACTGGTGCTGGTTGGAGAGGGGCCTGGACAGCTTCTCGCTGTCGCCGTGCTCGGCTCGTTTCTGTGAAACGCTAATTAGGGGTTGTTAATTGCCCTCAGCGTGCTCGGTGTGTGGGAGGATGCTGGCACTCCGCTCTGCGCGGTTGCTGCTTTGCCGTGAAAAGTCTCCCATTTCCTTCTCCTGCAAAAAAGCACCTGCGGCCCAGCAGGAAATGCTGAAATCCTTGGGCGCAGCCTGGGCTCTGCCCCTCGCAGCAGATTTATAGACCAGCGTGTAGAAATCGGTGTTGGGTAATGCGGGCACACATCTGAGTCAGCGGGGTGGAGATTCCGAGGTGCTGTGCTTGAATGAGGCTGATTCGAAAATTCAGAATTAGTGATGAGTATGATGTGCATAATTAGACCTCGTATTGGCAAGTTTTGATGCGAATGTGAGCGTGGCGTGGATCCTGCTGCCTGTTTCATTTGCCAGGGTTGGTGTTTCCGTGGATAGCAGGGCAGCCTTTGTTGGTCACTCAGAAAGTTTTTGTGGATGGATCCTGTTTTGTGTGAAGAAGGAAAAATGCAAACCTGCCTTGGTGCAATCAGAATGGAAGGGATGGTAAAAAGTTCTTCCTATACGGTATACTTAAATTCTTTATTCTTTTCCTGACCAGATTCAGTTTAATGTGAATTTTGTAGCTTATTTCACTCTTCGTGCTTGTCCTGCTTCAGGGATATAGATGAAAATGTCATGTATAAAGCTATAGATTAAGCTCAACGATGGTGGGTTTCAGACATAGTAAAAATAATTCTTCAAGTATCGTTCACTTTTCTGTCGTTCCAGGAAAATAATTTTTGAGAAGCAGTGGTTCTACCTGGACAATGCCATAGGACACATTTACGGAACTACATTTGAAGTGACCAGCGGTGGAAACCTCCAGCCAAAGCAAGAGGTGGAAGAGGCTGCCACAGGTATCCCAGAGGATTGACTGTTACTGGGAAAAACGATTTCAAATTAATTTGTTTCCTTGATGATACCCAAGAAATCGGGAAGGCTTTCTATTAATCATTTGTTAACTTCATGCTACTTCTGTTCTTTGTGTCATAAAAGTGCACGGTTTTGTCCTGATCAGTGATTTCACAAGTCCTGTAACAAATAAGCTTTTTAATTTGGGTGATTTTATTTACATTGAGGTTTACTTCACATGTGACATTTCACTGCTTCGGCTGCACTTTGCAAGGCCATGAAAAATGTGTGTGTTTAACCACGGGAAATCTGCTTTCTGTGGCGCTGAAATCGCGTGTTTCTCCAGCTGATCTGGAGCTAGATTTGACAAGTCTGTGTCCTTTTCCTTTAGAAACAAAGGAAGCAGGGACAGATAATCGTAACATAGTTGACGATGGGAAGTCTCAAAAACTGACTCATGATGACATAAAGGCTTTGAAGGACAAGGGTATTAAAGGACAGGTAAAAATAAGGTTTTGGTGTCATTTCTGTGCTTCCTTGGTGGTTGTATTTTAGCTTCTGAAAAAAGGATATTTCTTTTTTATCTCTGCATAGATTTGAGTGCTTTTTCTTTGTTCTTCCGGTCAAGTCGTGTCTTTTGGTTTTACAAAAATGCCGAGGCCGTTTTCAGAGAAAACTTTATGTAAGGCCAGCAACTTTATCAGTGGAGAGCAAAGTGAAAATTTTTATGGCATCAGAAGTCATAACGGGTAAAAGAGTACGGCTCACAGAATCACCATTTAGTTTTGCTTGTGTAGAAGGTTCAAAATGCTATTTCTTTATTAAAATCGTGAAATAATGAAAATGTCAAAGGTGTAGGAAAGGATTGTGGCCAAACGACGAAGTATTAACCAGTAACACTGCGTAACAAACGCTGCCTGCAGGCAGTGCCTGCCAGGCAGGGGTGACGCTGCTGCTTTTCCTGCGCCTGCAAAGCTGAGAGTATTCCCAGGAGATCAGCTCTGTTCTGTTGGAAAAGGGGTTGGTGTTTAACCCTCCACCTTTCACAAGTCAGGGCTCCTCGAGCCATCTGAAATTGTTGCTGAAGCCGTGCAGCAGTTCTGCTCTGCAGGTGCTGCCGGGCACAATTCTCTCTCGTCTTTGGTTTAGCCCTTCTAATAAAAGCAGGAAATTGCTCGTGCTTACATCAAGTTCCTCTCCTGTTTGCATCTTGCTCTTCGGAGCAGCTTTTCTGCTTTTGCCTGCTGGCCCCAAGGAGTTGGGAGTGGTGCTTCTGTTCCCATGGTTGTGGTGTCTCTTGGAGAAGAATTTATTACTCAGGCTGAGAGCTTTGATGGTTTTTGTTTTCGCTGTCCATGGCAGAGGATCACTCTGATTTTCCTGGTTGTCCTCAGCATGCCTGTGCCATGCATCTCCTGTGCTTTTAGTAACTCTGCTTTCTGAACTCTAACTGAATATTCATTTTAAGCTACATTAGCAGCAGTAGATATTATTCCTCCCTAAATGTCTGTTAAAATCTGAATTCCTATTTGGGATGCAGGATACTTCTCAGTTTCCTCACTGTAAATTTTATTGGAACAGAAAAAAAAAGCAACAAAACAACATAAACAACCTAGACACTGCGTTTATTTTTTTTTCCTAGAAAATGCAAAAAAGAAATAAATGCTGCTTCACACCATTAATAACACATTTTGAGTGTTTGAAGGAATAATGGCCTGAAAAGCAGCAATAGGAAGTGAGGAGTACTTGCACCACCCTGTTTTTGAGCAGGTTTTTAAAGCACGATGGGAGGTGCAGCGTCCAAATTGAAAATATTCCTTTTGTCATTCCTCCCCTCCATGTTTAACAGAACCCACAATTTTAGCAGGTAAACTGCTTGGATCACAGAACCCAAACCAGCAGCATTTGTTCTCGTGTTGCAGGCAGGGAGACAAACACCGAGCAAGGAAAGTTCTGTTGGGTTGGTTTGGTTTTGCTGGGGGTCCCAATGATCCCTCCAGATCAAATCTGAAAGCAGAGAAAGAGTTGAGTTGGGAAAGGCTGGAGATTTAAACAAGGAGACCAAGAAACCAAAACTGGAATTCAGGGAAAAGCTGGGAGCTAGAGGAGGAAAAAGGGAGGGGGAGTATTGCAGGAAATAATAAATGTAAGGAGGTGAACATTGTGTGAGGGGTTGGTGCAGGAGTAAAGCACAGATAATTTCAGAGATGCTGAAATCAGAGAGACCCAAAGGAGTTGGATTAAATTAAATATTACTGAATATTCCAGGATCAACATTTTCAGTCCTATCATTTTTATGCAAAATGATGTGATTGAATTCCTACACAGTCAGTGCAGTGCCTCACTTGTCCTGCTGATGAATAGAAATTGATTTTGCCATTAATGTCAGGAGAAGTTCATGGTATACATGGCCTCTGCTGGAAGAAAATATTTTCAGTGCTTGTTTAAATAAATGCTGTGTATGAAATGAATGAGAAATAAATGCTAGCTGTAACAAAAATAAATTGTCTCTTCCAAGGAAATCGTTCAACAGTTAATAGAGAACAGTACAACGTTCAGAGACAAAACAGAATTTGCTCAAGATAAATACATAAAGAAGAAGAAAAAAAAGTAAGTGAGTTTTAAAATGTGAGCAGTACTTGGTAATTCCCTAAATTGTTGGGATTAAACTGAGACCATTCCTGTGTGTTTGTTACAGATACGAGGCAGTTATCACCATTGTGAGACCGTCCACTCGCATCCTTTCAACCATGTACTACGCAAGGGAACCTGGAAAAATTAAGTGAGTCTTCATTTTGTTTCTTTTTTCAAATTATAACAGAAAGATACTTCAGTACTTTTTAAATACCTGCACTATTCCAAAGTATATGATACATTCCTTGTTTTGTCTTTCCTGTGAACAATGAAAAATAATGATACAGAAAATGAATCAATATTGCAGCAAACAGGAAAACTCGTTTGGATGCAGCTTTTACCATTTCTCTCTCACCCCGCCTTGCTAATTACCTGTGCAGACAGAAGTTCTCTGCGTTTTCAAAAAATTCTTTGCATTTTCAAATGTGTCTCTTACCTGCTGTGGCTGGTGGCAGAACACCTCTGTGTTCTGGCTCAGTAACAAAATAACCGGCCACTCGCCACAGGCAAGGATCGTTGTCTTTAATGTGTCAGGGATCCAAAATCCAACAACTTTGGGGTCAGAGGGGGCCGTGACTACAGAGATCTGGTTTTCCTCACCTAAGGGGTACATTGCTACAGACATTAAAGGGGGACCGATAAATTATTTTTAATGTAGGAATAGTAGATCTAGGATGCTGAGATTTAAAATCTTCAAGCTCCAGGCTTCTCAAACCTTTTTCCTTCTCCTTCTACCATCTCTGCCGCTTGGTTTCATTTTACTCTGAAGGTTGGTTGTAATTTGTGTAGCTGTCACTGAGTGTCTTCAGTGCAGGTGTGGGGTTTGGTCCTGGGCCACAGGTGGTGCAGGGTCCTGCGAAACAGGAAAATCACAAGGGATTCACTGTTGGATCAGGAAATGCATCCATAACATTTGTTCTTTACAAAGCTGACGTGTCAGAGAAAAAACAAACAAGCAAAAGTTTAAAATAATACTTCTCTGACTGGCACAGCACAAGATGTCCACTTTGCTATGTGCACCCTACTGCACATCCCACTTCTGCTTCTCCTGGCTGATTTCTTGTTGGCTCCAGTTCTACTTCTTCATTAACAGATGTTTAATTTTATAAATTAAAAATTACAAATTTCCGTGTGGTGACTGAAGATCACTGATGCTTTTCCTCAATCTACCTGTAACCCAACTTTTTTTTGGCAGGCTCCTGGGCTAGCAGGCAGCGTCTCTAAGCAAACTTTGGTGTCTGTTCAACCCCTCTTGTCTTTCCAGCCACCTGAGGTACGACACCCTGGCTCAGATGCTGACCCTGGGGAACATCCACGCTGGCAACAAGATGATTGTCATGGAAACGTGCGCGGGCCTGGTGCTGGGGGCCGTGATGGAGAGGATGGGGGGTGAGCCACGCCTGGGGCACGTACACACCGAGGGGAAGGGAAACACACGCCTGTGTGGCACTGCTGAGAGGCAGGGCTTCAAAATGCCTCCTCAGCTTTTTAAATCTGGTTGTGCCACCGCCAGGATTCAAAGGAAGGCTTGCATCCGTTGGAGTTGTTTTTCAGTACTTAAAATAACGTAAAAAATTGAGAAATCAATTTGATATCATTGTTCACGTAATTAATTTTGATTAAGCTGCTAAGCTGTAGATCTGTTTTAGTTGCTGGCGTGGCATAATGACACTGAGTTCAGAAAAACCTGTAAGGAGCTTGTACGGAGGTTCTTCCCAGACACCTGGGAGTCCAGGGAAGTGAGTGGCAAAACAGGAACAGTGCCACTGGAATTCAGACAGCGCTGGAAATGCCGCCATTCCTCTTGTTCACCGCACCAGATTTAGTGTGCGTTCTGCAAAATGCATGATTTGAGTGTCTGTGACATTTCCTTGAGCACATTCTGGGAGAGGTGTGACTCCTGCTTTGTTTCTCAAAGTCAGTTAATCAGTTTCCTTACTCTAAGACACCAGGCAGAGGTGACAGTTATATTCCAGGAGTCTGGAAAGGCAGGAAGTGTGATGTGATGTGATGAGCACACAGATGTGCTGCCTGTTGTCTGGGAAGCGCACGGGCAGTGCTGGCACAAATTGGTTTTGTTTCAGCAACTCTTGGCCACAGGGCTACTTTTTGAAGTAAATGAGATACAATTTCAGCGTAACTATTGAAAAGTTATTTTTAGTGTGTTTAACATCTCACAGCTCTTCCTCTAAAGCCTGGATGTTGAAGAAATTCTTTGCCTCGTAAAGTTCTTTAATTTAACTTTTGGGTTTTATCCAAGCAACTCGTAAATAAGCAACAAAAACTGTAGAAATTTTGTCTTTTAATTACTAATTAAGTTAGCTTTTCTAGCAATTTTTCACTGATATGTTCTGAGCTAATGCTAAATGTGAGTTTAATACACAAATATTCCATGAGCTACCTTATCCTTTTGAGTTTCAGCAACTGTTCTTTCAATAAAGGTTTCCCAACTTGAGGCGTATTTCCACAGCTTGTTAAATTTGATGGGTGGATTAAGAGCAGACAATTTACTTCCCTGTTCTTAAACGGACCCTTCATTTGAGCATTTTAGAAAGAATGTTTAAAGTTTAAGAATTCCATTTTTCCAATAATGTTCTGGTTCTTTCCCTCCCCTAGGCTATGGATCCATCATTCAGATGTACCCGGGAGGAGGCCCTGTTAGAGCTGCCACCAGCTGTTTTGGATTTCCCAAACCTTTTTTCGATAACCTCCATGAATTCCCCCTCAGCAAAGTGCAGAGTCTCCTGTCTGGGACGTTCACTGCAGAGACTCTGCCTGCAGACCCCGAGGAGAATGCGCTGGGGGAAGAGGAAAGCAACGGATTGAGCGAGGAGAAGCAGACTTCCCTGCAGGAAACCGAGGAGGAACCTGCTCCTGAGGCAGCTGTGGAGCTCAACCCACCGGAGGAGCAGGACGCGATGGACATTAATGCTGAAGATGTGGAATTTAAAGAGAACAAAGAAAAAGAAAACAAAGACAGTGTAAGAATATTTATTGTGGCTGTGGGCATAAAATTCTGCTGCATGAATCAGCCCTGCAGAAATGCAGCTTAAAGTGGAACTGTGCAAGTTGTCTTTAGTAAGATTCAGAAAATGAAAATGCAGTCCAGGCAATAATGATCCGATAAACAATTACCAGTCAAAGTGCCAACTGTTTGTTTTGTTCTTCAAAGGTCCGGGAAAAGCAAATGAAACAGTGGGAGAGAAGGAAAAAGCTGATAGAAGCTGCTGCTCTGCTGGGAGAGAAGAATGCTGATGGGTGAGTCTGGCATAGTCTGGGAATGGTATTCCCAATTCCCTGCTCCCCCTGCAACACCGAGGGCTGGAGCAGAGAACTGGGGGCACAAAAGGCAAAGCTCAGGGGTTGAGATGAGAATAATTCACTGGGAACAGCAACGAGGCGAGAAACAAAAGGGAGCATCAACAGTGCCAGTGACAGAGGGCACAAGACCAGCAGGCAGAACGAGTGTGTCTTGGTCTTGGTTGGTTCTTACCCAGTTGAGATTTTTTCCTTTTATTTAAGTGGCTTGAAATGATCTAAAAGTCAACTTAAATACAAGCAAATGTTAAAAATGAAAAAAATCTATCCAGAGGAAAACAGAATCCAGGTAGAATCTGATACAAAACGACGGCCAAAAAAATCACAGGATTCTAATTGCCAAAGTAGGACCTGAGGTTTTAAGTTCATTAAAGTTCATTAAACTTGTTGTTCTAGGGTTTTGATTGGTTTTAGGAACTCGTTTCTTTTTTACACAGGGAAAAAAACCACATAACTTGATTTTACCTGCTTTAGCCAGGATCAGTTATTCCTGAGGAACAATTTAGCACAAAGATTTAATATCGTGAATTTAAAACAAATACAATCAATATATTCCTCGAAATTGAGCTCCAAAGCAGTGTAAAAGCATTTGGTGGGTGTGACTTTTTCAGTGTCCTTAGCAAATGCTGAAGCGATTCAAGTTAACCAAGTGACATTAATTTAGTTAATTTAATAACATCCATACTAATTTTTTTTCCTTTTGTCAGTCAGGAAATCAGGAGCCACAGGGTAACATCAAAACCTTGGCATGAAACAAAAAATGCTTCAAATTAAGGACACTGTACCTGAGTAGGAGCAGGCAGGGAATTGAGAGTTTGGGGTTTTTTTGCAGGAGAGAAACAGGGAAAGGATGGGGGAAAAGCTGATTAACATTGGGGAGAAAGACTGGAACTTGCTGGCGGAGTAAAGAAAAGCTGTTAATTAGGTGAAGGTGGGAGACTTCAGGAGAATTCTCGAGGTCCTGAATTGAACAGTGTTTATTACTAAATTTCTGTCTTCTGTGCTGTTATGTGGCAAAACAGTGTTTTTACTGGATCGTTGTTCAATCCCTTTTATGAGAGTTGAGGTGTGATGCCATTGAGGGGGAAAAGGAACATATTCATCAGGCATTTGATATTTTTTAAAGAGGACTTTAGACTGGTCCATTTTCCTGACCCTGTGGAAGCAGAAATTGGTTCAGAAACACCCCATGTGTTCAGAATTAGCCCACCTCCCTCCCTCTGCCCTTCCTGTGCCCTTCCGTGCCCCTCGCAGCCTCAGCGCTGTGCCTGGCCAGGCTCCCTGCTGGCTGCAATCTGTGCTGCCATGCGAAAGAGCCTCCCCCGGTCTCCGATCCCCCCTTCCCTTCCGTAGCCTGGCAGAGCCCTGGCAGTGCCAGGGCAGCATTCCAGGCCTTCCATGGCACGGGAGGAGTCTTTCCTTCCTGGCTGCCTGGTTCTGTGGAGGTTTGCATTTGCAGCACATGGCCTGCGAGGCCGCGGCTGGCAAACAACCAGAGCGGCTGAAACGGAGAATGGATTCTCTCACCTCCTTCCCTCTGTTCCATTTACACAACTGAGCATCAGTTTTTACCTCCCCTTTGTCAGGCAAGTTTAACTCTGCTCCAGTGCTGCCCGTTCCCCTGGAGAACAAATGTTAATTGGTGGGGCATCTCAGCAGGCTCTGTACCCTGGAGAAGGAGTTTAATTAGCCCGTTCTTTCTGCACAAGCACAACTTATTAACTAATTAACTAATTATCAACCGTTTTTGGCAATCTAGTTCAGCAGTTTTTTTTCTTTTGGATTAAAACTGGAGACACCTGTAGAGAATCTCAACCATCTGTAGAGCCAAGTCATCCTATGATGTTAAAATGAGGATGGAGAATAAAATGTGAAGCCTTTAGGTTGTCAAGGACAGAGCTCCTTTATAGAATATTTATAGTCATGCCTATTAAGGATTTATTCTCTCTTTAAATGCTCTTTTTATATAAAACTATTTAATGAAGACTGCTCAGCCTAAAGAGTCATGACTGAGGTTACATTCCAAGCAACGTTTGACAGCCACCGAATTTAAATTGGATTTGGAAAATGGTCTTGGGGCAGGGCAAGCAGCATAAAAGTTCTTCGAGGGTATGAATTATTGTGGAGCCCAGCACAGCTGAAGTGAGTGCTCCTGCAGCGCATTTAATATTCTGCACTTTAGGGAACAAGCGCTTCAGCCTCTTAATTACGCCAGCAGGAAGTCATGATTTGTTTTGATATTTGGGGAGCTGTCAGAGCAAGGAAAACACGCTGATGAGACGCTGTTAAGCTGTAATTGATTGCAGCGCTAAGTAGGAGGAAATGTCACTTGACAAGTGGGTTCCAGAAGCACAGAACTAACGCGAGTGAAACTTCTTTTTGCAGCTTAATCGTAGCCAGCAAGTTTCATCCCACCCCCTTGTTACTCTCCTTACTGGAATTTGTTGCTCCTTCGAGGCCTTTCGTTGTCTACTGCCAGTATAAAGAGGTAAATGAGGTGTTACTGGAGCTGTTACGGTTCCAGGGTGCTGCCCTTCTGCTGTCTAACCCCTTCCTTGGTTTTCCTAAGCCGCTGTTGGAATGTTACACCAGGCTGAGGGAGAGAGGCGGAGTCATTAACCTGAAGCTGTCCGAAACCTGGCTGCGGAACTACCAGGTAAGGGCTGCCAAATCCACGGGAACACTGAGAGCAAAACATTCCCTGAAAACAGGGAGGGGAGGGGTTTGGACTGACTGGAACAATGTATAAACTCAGGCATTTGCTCTGCTCTGAGCGGGTGTTCCGAAGAGCTTTAATGCTTCAGTGTAGCAATTCCAAATGGAAAGACTTCCTTATAGTTCATTAAACATTTGCTGAAATATTAGTGGCAAAGCGAGAGGATTAATAATTCCTAGATGTCCACATGAGGTGGGGCTGACAAGGGTTCCTGTGTCCAGGTCTGCGGGGTCCTGCAGAGGCAGTCAGGGCAAGGAGGAAGCACAGCTGAGGGGAAAGTCCCTAGAAAAAGGTGTAATGTGGCTGAAGGGGGTGACCTTAGGGCTGGATGCAGACAGGTGATGGGGACAGAACTGGAAATCACAGAATTCCTTTAGGCTGTGGAGCAGCTGTGGTTTCTTGCAGAGTTCCTCACTTCTGAGCACATCATGGCACTTCCAAGTGCTCACACCTTGGCTTTGTAACTTTGCTGGCAATGCCATGAAGAAGTAACCAGTGAGGCAGGAGCCTTCATTATCATGGATTGCTACAGCTGGATTCTCCCCTGCAGATACTTTAAAGATAAATACGCTTCCCAAATTGCTGTTTGTTGTTGTGGCTGGGGAAAAACGTACATCCTGTGCTGTGAGCTGAAATTACACAACACGAGGTGCACACACAGAGTGGCTTTTTACAGGTGCTGGCTCGGGGCTGTGGTTTGGGTGTGTTTCGAGTGTGTTTTGTTGGCGCTGTTTGGTTTTTTAAAGGTTTTACCGGATCGCAGCCATCCCAAGCTGACCATGAGCGGAGGCGGGGGGTACCTCCTGTCTGGCATCACGGTCGTCTTGGACAAGGGCAAATCTGATCCCAGTAACTCTGAAGCACTGAGGATGGAGGAGCCGTCATCTAAAAGATGCAAACTCCAAGACCTTCCTTGTTAACGTTGGAAGAACTGACTTGTGGTTTAGATCTCAGGAGTTTAAGGAAAGAACGAGTCCCTCTGTGCTGTCGCCAGCACGGGGCTGTGCCTGCCCTGCAGCTGTCGGAGAAAGCAGCAGAACTGCAGGGCAGGGAGGACTGTCCTGCTCCTTAGCAATCCCCATCATCTGACTGTCAAGGAAAACCCTTGGGAGCAAAGATCCCACTGAACTCATAGGAACTTCGAGAAGGAGAGGAGACCAAGAGGAGACAAAGCCTCAGCGCCGGCATTCTGGCTGTTTGTTGCCAAATCTGAACACGAGGGAGTTTTTTAAAAGGTTGAGTCAGAATCAACACCTCCAGCTCCGCTTTCCATGATCCCAGAAAGGCATCGGGATCCTCCTGGGGATTCCACGTGCTGATCTGCTCCCACCTGGGACGCAGAACTCTGCTCTGTTCCGTAATTTAAGGAAGTAGAACAAACAGCAAAAATCAAACCTTTCATATTCCCAAAGGAACAACAAAAAGAGAAAACTAATAGTAGACATGACCCCATGCTTACAGCATGGCTCCACGTTTTCCTGAAATAAATCCAGAAAAAAAACTGCATGTTCTTAAATTAAAATACTAAATATCAGAATGTCTCTATTAGTATTGTCTGTCATTTTCCTGAGAGCTGCTGTATGTTTTTAAAATATTACTATTTTGAAAACTGCTGTATGTATATATATATATTTATTCTACTGTTGGATCTTTCAGATGTCTGGCTTTTTTTATTAATTTTTTTTAACTTTGCATTTGCCATTTCAATTAAACTACAGGGTGTTTTCCTGAATGAGATTTATCTTCTTTTTCTCACTTTTCCCTCTTTTTGGAAATAAAAAGGTCCAGCATAGGCTCACTCGGAGGTAACCCCTCAGCCACATGAACAAGGAGAAGGTTTGGTCCAAGATCAATGGTTTTTATTATTGCAAACTCAGACAAAGATATTCCTGAAGAACACTAACACAGTTATCTCCAAAAGCATATTAAAAATACCTGCCCACATGAAAGGTTGTGTTACTAAAACTCATGCCAATCAGGTCTCGGGAGCGTAACAGCAAATTAAAGACACTTTCAGCTGTGTAAATCACTACACGAGTGGACAGTGAGCAGAATTTCCTGGGTTTCGGGCAAACAGCAATCCGGTGGCAGTGAATTCACCACGGAGCACGGGTATTGCGAGGCCACCGTCAGCCTCTCCTGAGGCTGTTAATCTTCTCTGCTATGCTCTGCAGCTCCAGATCCATGGCGGCCAAGTTCTCCAGCTCCTTTTCCTGTGAAAACAGAGAGAGTTTTACACCTCGTTAGCGGTGGGAAATGTTTTGTTCTGTGGGAATGAGAGGAAAGGGCATTTCTAGGGCAGACACTGTCCTGCCCTGAGCTGAGGGGGTGTTAACAGCAGCGCAGCAAACACCTGGGACGTTACTGCAATTCCCTGCTCTGGACTGAGCTGAGGCTGGGGAAAGCATCACAATTTTAATTCTGAGAGCCGGCCCTAATTACAGCCTAATTACACCTGATTGGCAGTGGCCTCCTGCCGTGCCACAGTGTCCCTGGGGCTCCCCTGGGAGGTGACACAGCAAGCACAGGGTGCAGCAGGGGCACAGCCCCAGGGAGCAGGAGAGATTTTATGCAGCCAGTTCTTTACTATTGCAACACCAAAAAAAGAGGATTCACTACGTGGGAACTACACACAGAATTGGATTTACAGGTGCAAGTCAGGCTCTGCTCTGCAATTCCAGCTGGGACAGCTGATTTCACTCTGAACACCCAGCTCACTTTCCAGCTCTGTTTCAAACCTGACAGCCCCAGCGGTGCTCGCCATTCCCCCTCTGCTCCTGCTGCAATGGCACCTTTGTTTTGTCAGCCTGAAAGAGCCTCCAGGGAGGGGCAGGGCCCAAAGAGGAGTAAAATCTTTCCCTTCCTGCCTTGCAGCAGGCAGGAGCTGTGTCTGTCCCACAGACTGCGCCCTGGGGTAGATCACCAAACTCAAAGTTGTGCTGTTCAAAGAACGCGGATTTTTAAATCACTGAAGATCTGCTCTCAGAACGTGACTTAACCTGGATTGTGTTTTTCCATGCAGCTTCCCAGCTGCCTTGGGAATGGGTTGGGAAGTGTGCTTCCCCCAGCTTTCCAGAGAAACTGCTGCACCCATACCTCCTCTGCCGTCAGGGGCCTCTGGCTCAGGCTCCTCCTGTCATTCCCAGCTCCGTGACGCTTCTTCAGGTCTTCTCCAGAGCTGTACAGCTCTGGGAACTCGGCTGACTTCTTCCTGTAGTTCAGAAGCTGTGCAAGCTGGTCCATCTTGTTGTACTGCCTTTCCACATCGTACCTGCTCGTCTTGCCAGGATTCCTCTTCTCAGCGCGCCTGTGGTTCAGAGCGCTCTGGATTTGCTTTTCTGACCACCACTCGTCGTCGTCGTCGTAGTCAGGGAAAAGGCTCTTCTCAGCCAGGGCGGGCCTGCCTTCCTCCCTGCCCTCCAGGAGCTGCTCCCCCGCACTGTCCCTTTTGTCCAGGTGCCGGCTTTTCCACCACAGCAGCGGGTAGAAAGGCCTGTAGGACGCTGCAGTTCTCTTCTCTTTCTCTGCAGGGAGGTGGCCTCTGTACTCTTCCCTCTCTGCGTATCTTTGCTCCTCCTTGCTTTCCACCTGGTCGCTGCTGTGATGCTTCTTTTCCACCACCTCCTCCTCCAGGCTGTCCTCAGTGCTCTGGTGCCTCCTGGCCTGCCCCTTGCGCTCTCGAGCGGAAGCCTTCTGTGACCCTTCCTCCTCCCTGTTCCACAGGTGGGATCTCCCTCCGGCACGGTGCTGCCTCTCCTTGCTGAGGCGCCTGTCCAGCTCGTCCTCGTTCTCATCAGCGAGGTACATCCTGCCCTCGGAATGGTGCGAGCCCTCGTGGTGCCTCCTCTCCTCGCGCCACTTCTCCTCGCTCTCCTCGCTGTGGTGGTGCCTCTGGTTTTCCTCCTCCCTGCTCTCCTGGCTCTGCTCCCAGCTGTGCCTGCGCTCCTCACTGCCCTGCTCCGCAGGCCTCTCCTCCCGCAGCTCCTCAGCCCTCCCGGCGTGGCCTCCCTTCTCCTCAGGCTCCTCCTGGTGTTTCTGACGGTGCTTCCACTGCTCCCACGGATTGGCCTCCCCCGGGTGGGATCCCCCAGCCGCTTCCCCCCTCTCGCCCCCACGACCCCTCTTCTCTTCATGGGAGTCACCGGCCCTGTGCTTCCCATGAGAGCCTCGGGGTTTGTAGGGCTGCTCCTCCTGCTCTGTTTCCTCACTCTCCTCAGACTCCTCACGCTCCTGCTGGCGGGAGAAATCGCGTTCCTGAGACTCACGGTGGTATTTCCCACTCCTTTCCTCCTCTCCCTCTTCCCCTTCCCGAATTTGTTTGTGAGGGCTCTGCATTCCCTCCTCCAGCTGCCAGCGGCCCCTGGGGCTCTGATCACTCCCACCCCGGAACTCATCCATGCTCACGCCCTCGGAGTGGGACTTCTTGCTGAGAACAGCAGCCTCCACATCTTCGCAGCACTTGCCCTCCTTGCTTTCCTCTTGGCTGTGGTAATTCCTCTCCTCCTCTCTCCCCATTTCCTGGTAATGTTTTTTTATTTCCGCGTGGAGTGCCTCATCTTGAGCAGGTGTGTGGCGTCCAGCCTCCTCTTCCCGGCTTTCCCCTTCCTCACGAGCGAGTTTCTCCTCATCACCTCCTTCCATGTACATTTTAGACTCCTCTTCTGCCTGCCTTTGTTCTTTCTCCATGCTCCCAGGAGGATGTTTTTCCATCTCTGCTGGCTCTTTGGGGTGCCTCACTTCAGGCTGGTTGTTTTCGCTTCTCTCTCTGTCATTTTTATCACCTGCGGTAACAAAAGCAGCATCACGGAATAATCCAACCCTCCCCTGAAGTGTTATTTCAAAGAGATTACTGGCTTCCCAAAGTGCCAAGGAAATTTGGACAGAATTGATTTCTTAATTCTGCTTTTAAAATCAGCAGTTTGCTACTATTTTGTGTGCTTGCCTGGAAAAGGATTAACTGACTTCCACTTCATTAGGCATTTTACAAGTTCCCTTGGAATTTCCAGAATAATTTTCCTTCTTTAGCTTTTCTGTGATCATATTTTTAGTATTGAATTAATTAATTGAATTAATTCCCATTAAAAATCAGTGGGATCAGGTGTTGTGTTCAGCTCTTTGAACGTCAGGCCCAGCCCATCACAGATGCTTATTCACAATAAAAAAACAACCATCTACTCCAAGCTACCCAAGAACACGGGGGGGTTTTGTAGCAAATTCTAAAAGTTCAAAATTGACTGAAAAAAAGAAATTAAAGAAGTCTGATGCTTTGCAATAGTTATGCTTCATCTTCTCAGAATTTGTGAAGACCTCTGAGACTGTCCAGGTGGTTTAGGGAGAGAGCCACAGGTGTCAGCCAAGAATCCCTGACAGCTCCCAGGTCAGGCTGTTCATTCTCTGAGTGACACAGACTGACCGGCAGGAAAGCAGAACTCTGGCACTGAAATCTGGAGGCACCGGTTTCACACGGGCTGAAGGAACAGTTCACCAGCGAGAAACCACGTGCAAATTCCTCTCCTAAGTTCAGATAATGCCGTACTCACTCTTCTTCAGGATTTCCTTGCACTCGGGATTAATGGGGGGAGCGTTTGGCTTAGACAGAGCGTTGGACAGAACCTCCACTATGCACCGGGTTACCTGCAAGAGACAAAACAGGAGAAAAAAACCCTCACGGCAAAAATGGAAACTTGACTTCTGACCCAGCTGGCGGAAAAGCCTGTCTGAGATCAGAGTTCAGGCTCCTGCTAATGAGTTTTGAGTAACCCTGTGCGTTTGGGCTTTGCTCCTCACTCCCACGGCAGTAAGAAGAGAACTGGGTAACATCTTTTTATCTCCCTTTTTGTTTGCAGAGGTAACGGGCTCCTTTTGTACCTTTTTAAATATTAAATACTCAGTACAAAGGAGAGTCCGACAACGTGTGCGTGGTAACGCACCCTGTAAATAAACACACACAACAAAGGAGGAGGATTATCCTGTGGGAGCTGTCCAGAGGAGGATACTGCAAAGGCAGTCTGAATTACCAGTGAGGGATACACTCCACACCTTCTCAGTGTGTGTGCTCCAAGTCCTGCCTGGTTTTTAGCGCTGAACACTCAACTGGATGTGAATTGTCTGGAAGCTGAGAAAATGGATTCATTTAGGGAAGTCACAGAATGTGCTCTAATTAAGCACTGCCAAAGCAGCTCCTCTGTATGAAACGATTTTCAGGTGCTGAAGCTGCTGCTGTGCTGTTTGCTGGGTATGAGAGCCTCAGGCTGACCATCCGTGGGGATGACTGGGAGGAGACAATAAAACATTGACAGAGCCATTTGGCTTTTAGCTGGTTTTGGTTATTACCAGGTGTTTACCAACCTAAATCACCACAGTAACAACCAGAGCAGGGGGCCTGTGTCACCTTAAAGGGTCTGGGAGCAGCTGATGGCATTGATTTATTTATTTATCCACACGGGGTAAGGGCTCTGTCCAAAGCAGGAGAGGAAGGACTGCATTAGAAGGTCTGGTGACTGCAGGAATTTCATCTTTCCCCAGAGCTGTCACCTCACTGTTACTGAGAGTTTAAAGACAGAACATGGGGAACACATCCCTGATATTTTCTGAGGTTGGTTGGACAAGCAGCCACTCACCATTTCTTCAGTACGGTCTTTTTCCACTGGAACTGTGCTGGCACCTGGAAGAAAAACCATTAATTAGAGATTCATTAATGCAAGCATCGCTGACAGGAGTCCTCAGCCAAATTGGTCTGATGAGACAGCTTGAGCTTGGCTTGGCCAGTCAACTAAACCAGGCATGTTGCACATCAAATCTTTCCTTATTTGGATGGAAAAGCCGTGTAAAATTGAGGCACAGCAGGAGAGAAGAGGCACGGTAACACTTGTAGCACTAAAATAATGTACACCAGAAATAACCCCACCCACAAAAAATGCAACACCGAAGAAAGCCACGCTCAAATTCCAAAATGGAACTTCAGGTCCTTATGTAGTTGCACCTGCTTGATGGCAAAAGAGAATAAATCAAAACCAGCAAGCAAGGGCTGTTTGCACCCCAAGAACCTTTCGGCTTCTTGAAGAAACTCCAGGTGAAGAAACTCCAGGTCTGCCAATAGGAGACCATTCTTCAAGACTTTAAAGCAGCTACCGTCCCAATCCTGCTGGAGAAATCCTGTCTCTCTTGGAGACGGCTCCTGAAAGGATGGAGAGAGCCAGAAGGGACAGGAGAATTTCCATTCACTGAGTGGTCCATTATCACTCCGAGAAATGCGCAAAACCCCCTCAAATCTCAGTGGGAACTACTCTGGGAGGAGGCAGTACAACCCATCCCTCTCTCTGTGCTGAGGGAGGTGGTAACTCACGCCTCCTTACACCAGTTCCATTGTACCTGGGCCAAGGAATTTGCTGTGGGGAAGGAGGCGCTGCCAATAAAACCTCCACGCTGCCTTATTTTGCCACGGCTGCCGCAAGGTCTCCAGCTGGTTAATGAGCCTGGCTGCTGTGTGTTATTAACAAACTGTGTTAATTCCCCTCCACCTGGAGATTTCCAGGAGTGAGGTTAAGCGCACAGGAGCGTGTGGAAGGAAGGATCCTGCATTTGCCGGCCTCCCACAGGGAGCAGAACCCCAGCACAGCTGGGATGCGGCTCTGAAGGCCTTCCAGGGGGCAGGAGAGTCCCGAATGCAGCTCTGACCTCTCTCTGGCTGGGTCAGGGAGAGCCCTCCTGGAAGAGGTGAACCCACAGCACATCAGGCACACAAAGGAGGTCAGTTCCCCCTCACACCACCGGGAGAATGAGCGCTGCCTCGAGGAGGACAGGAGCACGGAGCCTTGCTCTATTTACAGCAACACAGCCTTTATTCTGTGCGCCGGCAGAGGAGCAGACATCCCCTGGAGCACTGACTCCGAGTGCAAGAGCCGAAGAGCACCCAGCAGTAACTCGGGTATTTCTGTGGTCTCCCCAAAACGCGTAGGGAGGGAGGTGCTTCTACAGCCCCCATCCCTCCCCTGGGTGCGCAAGTGCCGTCAGAGCAGGGAACCCACACAAGGATAGCACAGAAGGGATTCCCCTAAAATAGCTCTGCATTCCTCCCCCAGCATTCCCCCAGAGCGCCAGGTGGTGCGTGAGGGGAGCTGGTGCTGCTCAGAGCCAACTTCTCCCCCATCTGTGGCGTTCTGGGCTCCTTCACTAACCCAGTATGCAGATCATCATCACACTGCTGCAGCCCACCCTGCTGCCTGCACGGAGAGGAGGATGGACGTGCTTGGGGGCAGGAGACAAAGCCCCTTCCACTAAAAAAGTGTTACCACAAAAATCATTCTCTCAATCCCACAGGTGTTGGGGATGCTGCTCTTAGGGCTGGAGCTGCTCCCAGTCACCCCTCACATGCAAGCACAGGTATGAGCCCCCCCACTGCCTCTTCCTGGAGGCTCCTGTGCTCCTCCAGCCCCTGAGGAAACCTGGCCGGCACCAGGGCAAACACTGATTTTGTCCTTTAGTGACACATCTCCATGAGTGACACCCAGGTGATGGGATAAAGCACACAAACTCCTGGACATCTTTTGCTGTTTCAGGCCACCCTGAGTGCTGCCCGTGGCACAGGAAGACAGACAGTCGGGCTGCACTCACTCCCAGCCTTTGCATTGTTGTTAAAAAGCTCACGGGAGCTTGGTTAACAGTGGAAGCCAGCACGAGCATCACAACAACGTCAGGAGAACCAAATGGTATCGGACATGTGTCACATTAACCTGCCTGGAGAAACAGAACGAGCCTCCAGTCCATGCCAGAGCCTGAAATAACACCCTGAGGCAGCTGCTCTGCTCGGGCTGAGCCAGAAGGGCAGCAGGGAGCCAGCAGTGCCCCCCTTTACCAGGTGCCAGCTGGCCAGAGCTCCCCTGGGGCCACCTGCCACCTGAAGGTGCTGGCCAACGCGGCTGCCCCCTCTCCACACGTGCTCGGGAGGGGTGAAACCATCACCCTGACAGGCACAGCAGGGTCGGGCAGCGGGGCACCCAGCCCTGGGCTTGCAGGAACGACGCAGACGGGATCATCGCGGGGTTCCAGAGCAGAGCAGGAGCCAGCATGGAAACCTGGCACCTGAACACGCCGAAAGAAACAAACCACAGCCCCACAAAGTAAAGCTCAGCCCTGGCTCTGCTGTACCCCCCTGGACTGAGTCTGCCCGGGCAGTTACGATCAGATTATCTGATTTTGCCTAAGTGCTGAGAGCTGATGAATATCATGAAAAACGATGATAAATGCAGGACAAATTCACACGGTTTTCGCTTGCATCTCCAAGATTAGAACAGATCTTCGGGTGGGTCCCTGATGAGATCCCCACATGGCTTTGTTTCATCAGTGCAGATGACTCAGTGCAGTGTCATTCCTCATCAAAATGTCACAGTGTCTTCCTAGGCAGGATCACTGAAATTTGGGCATATTGGTTTGCAGGAGTACCAGAAAGTTCTTGAAGTTAACGTTTAACCAATTCAGCATTTGAAAGCACAAAGGATGTGAAGAAGTACCTGATCTGTTCGATAGCATAAACGGGAAAAAATATTTGGTAATAAACCCCCATAGAATCTTTGGTAAAAGTGTGGTGAGCTTCTCTGTGTTGGGGTCTGTCCGCCCCATATTCCACCCTCCCTCTTGGATTCCAGTGAAGGCACTTGCAGGCAGCCAACTTCCTCACAGCCTCTGTACGAGTCCCAGAAGTGTGGAGACTTCTGACAGACCTAAAGCCAAAACACTCAACCCAGAACGACACCGACTCTTTCAAGCAACGCTGTAAGTATGCATAAAACCCTACAGAGCCAAGCCATCACCTCTTTCTATTGTGTTTAAGGTTCATTTTACAGTGGGATTTTAGTATTTAATGCCGCGTGCAAAAAAAAAAAAAAAATTAAAAAATCCCGTCAGTTAAAGCTGCAGAGCCGCTACTTTGCCACCACCTCGCAGCATCCAGCACCGGCTGGCACAAACCCAGCGGCACCCTCGGAACGAAGCGACACCGAGGAGTCTTTGTGCGAAGATCCTGGGATAAAAATAAAGGCGGAGCAGCCCGGGGAGCCCTCGCCCAGCTGCATCCCCACCGCCCCTCCCGAGGGGCGACCCCGGGTGTCGCCTGCCCGGAGCGAGCCCCTCCATCCCTGCATCGCTCCCCGCCCTTCCCAGCGCTCTCCCGGCGGGATGCGCCCGCTCCCCGCTCACCTGCCAGGGCGGCGGCCGCCAGGAGGGCGAGCAGCGCCCGCGGCCCCATGCTCGGCTCGGCTGGGCTCGGTTCGGCTGGGCTGGGCTCGGCGGCTCCGGCGCGGTTTAAAAGCGGAGCGGGGGCGGAGGAGCGGGCGGAGGGCCCCGCCGGGAGCTGCGTCACCGCGAGCCCCCGGGGGCGGTGCCGGTGCCGCCCCCTCCTCGCCAGCGCCCGGCAACTTTCCCACCGGCGGGGCGAGCCGGGCTCCTTCTCCCTCCGCCGGCAACCACCGCAGCCGGGATCATTGCCTGCCGCTTCCAGCACCCCGAGCATCCCCCCGCCCCGCCGCGCCTCGGGAAAGGGGCAAAGCGCGGCTTCCCTGCCCCTTTCTCCAGCCCGGGGGATGCGGTGTCACCAAAATCAGGTCTCTCCCACCGGCAGAGGATGCCGAGCCTCTGCCTGCAGGGAGGAGGTGCGGGAACCCATCCCTCCTAAACAGCTCCCACAGGGAATCACCGCCGCGCTCCCACATCCACAGCCCCTTCTGGTGCTGCGGCAGAGCCTTTTCTTCCCGCAAGGTTGCTGTCCCTTCTTGCAAGGTTTCTGTCCCTTCCCGCAAGGTTGCTGTCCCTTCCCCTCCCCGCCCTGCTCCCTCCTCTCGCCGCTTCCCCCCACAGCAAACCCAGACCCAGAGAAGGACAGGGAAGCAATCCCGGTACTTCTGTCGCCAGGGGAGGGAATGACACGCAGCATTCCCCAGGAGTTCCACCAGGGAAATCACAGCTCTCAGCATCCATCTCCACAGGCAAACCTCTTATTTACCGTGATGGTGCTCTGGGGAGCCAGAGGAAGCCTACAGAGATCAAGTTTTACATCGTTGCCTTTAACAGCCCCCGCTGTCCCAATTAGTCCTTAGTGGAATAAAAAGCTTAAATGACAAGTTACTGCGAGGTCTGAACGTTCCACCCAGTTCCCTTCAGAGCCAGGCAAAGACCTGAACTCCTTTTGGTTCTCATTAACCCTCGGAGGACCATCTCCAGTATTATGTGTGTTTTCACCTTCTTTTTTTGTTTGTCCCCAGAGCCGAGCAGATGGCCCTCTGATTGCCATGTTCCTGGAGGACAATGGATCTATACATCAAGCTGGCAGCTCCCTGTTATCGTTCTACTGTCCAGTAACAACGCCGGGCTGCTACAGCCACGCAGAAAACAGGATATAAGCACAAGGCTCCAGTCACACTCACGAGCAGCTCCCCGGGTGCACAAAGGAGCGGGAATTCCAGCTCCATCTGCAGCCTGGTTCAGGAGACAGCCTGGAGGAGACACCAGGAGGCAAAGCCAGACACCCTGTGCGCCTCGCATTCAATTTCTGCAAAGTGACAGAACCCGGGTACCTGGCCACCATGGAAGGCAAATCCTGTGCAACACCTCCTCCCAATCCCCCCCTCCTGCACGCTGTTCCTGTGCTGCCTGTGCCAGCCCCATCTCCACAG
>VYZT01021149.1:0-10649 GCA_013400735.1 Pomatostomus ruficeps
GATTGTGAGTATAGGTTAAGCTTATTCTATTAATTTTACCATTTTACAGAAGAAAGTAAATGCCAGGAAAAAAAAAAAAATCATGCCCAAAACCCACATTTTGCATAGATATTACTTCTCTTGTCTGTAAGCCTTCCACTGAAAAGGAAACTGAACAAGTTGCTGTACTTCATATATTTAAATAATATAAAAGATAATCCTTTAGAAATGTAGATAATCACAACAATAATAAACTAATGCTTCAAGAGAGAATGAAGGTTTCAAGTAGAATGAGATTTTTTGTATCAGTTTAGAAATTGAAGGGCTTTCAACTAAGTCTTAGGCTTAGAGGACTAATATATGAAAGATAAAAAAAGAGCAAAATATGCAGGTCTCGATTAAAAAAATGTTAGGAACTGCCATGGCAATTGTCAAATCGCATAGCCAACTAAATTATTTATTATAAATACTACTAATTTTTCTCTTTAATTAATGCTATAATTTTGACCTTTTTTGCATCTATGAATTGCTTGCAAACTACTGCTGAGTCTGTGAATGTATTTGTTGTTCATACATATTTGCTTATGGCCCATTCACAGCTGCTCACATTGATTAGTCACTATTTGTTATTTTTAGTATATGATTGCTCATTTTATATGTATTGTTTTTGCTCTCAGATTGGTTCACACTGCACTATATTAAATAGGATAATAAAGAATAAGAGATAATGGTGAATTACGACTCCCATCCTATGAACAAATTTTAGGCAAATAATTATTCATACTAACTTCAAAAAGATATCCAGAATTCACAGACTTTTTTGGATGGCTAGTTGCAATCTGTGTAATCAGGAACAATGGACAATAATGGCTCACAGAGCACAATTAACTCACTGCTGTGTATTAGTGAGGATATTTGTATATTATGATCTACATTATTTGACCAGCTGTTCCTACTCTGTTCATATGTGCTCACAATGGCTCTCATAATCACCTATGCAGTATTAGTTACTTGGTTTCTAAAAGCTGTATTTTGCAAAGAAGCTTGGTATAATAATAGGAAGTGCTCATTGTAACATGCTGACAGCTGGAGCTGGATGATAAATAAAGGAAAGATATTTTAAGAAAATGTTCTGAATATTAGTAATTCTTCCAGAAATGATTACCATAAAACCACCATGAACTCATACTCCAGTCATACCAGAAGGAAGAGGGAAAAGACTGAATGGGCAAGGAAAAATAGTAATTCTTTCACCTCAAGGGACGGGATATAGTTGTTACAACAAACTGAAGAAAATTTTGCCATTACCAACTCTATTGCACTTAACCTCTGAGTGAAGAAATATGTCATGTCTGTAGAGCTGCGAGCTAACATTTCAGCTGTGCTACTGCCAGTCATTCCATAATGAAAGGCAAGACAGATAAGTATCTTGTTCAGACAATTTATGTTAAGCCAAGATAAATGTTTTATACTGACCTCTGAAGATCCTCTCTTCATTAACTACTGCAATATATTTGAACTTGCTGCATCATTTTTTTGTATCATTAAAATTAGTTTGGATGAATTATAACATAGCCACCAAAACTTCAGGGTTTTGGTGGCTATGTTATAATTCTTCTTTCTCCTGGGCTATATTCTAAGGTTATGATTCTTTATTGAGTCCTCTGGGGTGAAGTAGGAGTGGAAACAAATTTTCTCAGGCTGAGAAATGCTTAATAATAAGATTTTTTCTTCTATTGTATGCATAAATTATATAACAAGCCTTTAGTATTAGGAACAGTTTGATTCTGAAATCTCAGAAATGTTACAAAGTGGTTTCTTGGGTTTTTCTCCTTAATGTAGGTTTCAAAATTACACCTAAACACACTTGAGAATTCTAAATATATTGCTTAATAGTACTATGTATGTTTTTCTATTAGTGATGGCGATAACATCCCAGTTAGTTCCTTAAATATTCTTATTTATATAATTTTCTTTTTCTAGACATAGTTTGTATTCACCTTGCAACAAATGTTCTTTGGGAGCTGATTTTAGATTATAATTTTTGAAATGTAGCTGAAGTTCTCATCTCAGAGTCTGGAATGAAAATTACAGACAAATGTTGGTGGGATGCAGGAAAAAAAGTCAGGTAGGAAAGTTCATGGCTCAAGATAAAAGATGAGAAGATTAGTTCCCAGTTACCAACCTAGACAGAACAGACTCAACTAGGAGAAGAGTAGTTTAATTTATTGTCAATTACAGTGAATTAGGATGGTGAGAAACAAATTCTAAAAGAATTAAAGCAACTTCTTCCCCCAGCTCCTCAGTCTGAACATTATTCCTTCATTTCCCACTTCTCTACCTCTTCCCCTAACCTTCCAAGTGGCATCAGGAAATGGGGAATGGGGATTACTTTAAGTTCAGAACAGTTCCTCTGTGCCACTCCTTCCTCTTCATGCCTTTCCTCTGCTTTACCATGGTTCCTTAGAACCATGCATGAGAACAAGCTCATGGATAGGAACCATGGTAAAGCAGAGGAAAGGCACGAAAAGGAAGGAATGGCAAAGAGGAACTTACATTATTCACAGAAACCAGATGACTTATGTAATAGCCAATAAAATACCTCACCTCTCTATTTTAAAAAATAGAATTGAGTGATGGGCATCAAGAAAAAAAAAGAAGGTTTTTTTGTTAGTACTCATTGTACAGAGCCAGCTTCTGATTTATGAGAAATAATCAATAAGGCTTCTAGGCAATTCACTGCTACTAAATGGAGGCCTGCATCTGCTGTCTGATTATTAAAATGTATTATGAAATACTTTCCCTGATAAAAAGTAATATATATTTAATTTAGAAAAGGAGACTTGCTTTAATGCATTTTTCATAATTTTTGAAGGAATAAATAGTATTTCTAGGTGACAATTTCTTCTTAAAATAATGAGGTGAGAGAGAAGTGGTATTCTCTAGAGATGTCTAGTTCTCTCCACTGATTGCACAGCTAACTTACAATAACTGGCTTGTACTACAAAATTTGATTTCTAAAATTAAAAAATTATGCAACATTAAAGAGTACACAAGTTGCATGGTTTTAAAAGTAAATATTTAAAGACAATCTTAAAGGAGTACCATTCAAATGAGAAACAAAAATTTTCAAAAATTGAAATAAGACTAGTTCAGGTAAAAAGATGTTCCCAGTAAGGATAATTGACATGTTATTTTTAGAAGCTGTGAATAATCCATTCCTGAGGTGGCCTGGCAAGACAAAGGTCTGGGAAATCTGAGCAAATTTCAAAGCTGTCCTGCTTTGACTGTGATTTTGGACTAGACGACTTCCAAAGATTCTTTCTACTGTAAGCACTTCCATATTCATAAATAGTTGCATTTATTTTAGCTACCCATTCATCTTATAATATATTTCAACTTTATTTCTTTGTACTAATTATTTATCTTTTATGTAATTTTATGTGTCATGATATTAAGTAAATATTTTATTCCATTCTAGATGAATGATAAACACTATGCATAAAGGCAATCATATCCATAGTTACTGTTAAATGCCGAAAACTTCATTTCACGGACTTAAAACACCTATGAACACAGTGAGATCATGTTCAAAACACTCTCACATTACCTACTGTCAATGTCTGCATTTTAATGACTGAGGATCCTGGTGACCTTTTAGATGTGTAATGTGTTTTCTGTCTCTCGTCAAATTTCTGAAAAGTTTGGAAACTTCTCCACTAAGTTTCTTTATGATGAACGATGTAGTTTAACTGCCTTTCCATCCAAATATAATAAACCTTTTAATATGAAAATTATAATGAAGCAGTGATGAAATTGTAGGTTAGCTGTAGGAAACATGAAGCAATTCTATCAGGATTACATGGTGAATAAGCAGCAACAATTCAGCTTGACCAGTTGAAAAACCTCTGTCTTTTAAGTTATTCCCTCTACATGTCCATTACGGTCAAAAGAGAAAAAGAGACACTTCCAATAAGCAGTCAATTTCACTTTATATTAGATGTATAAAATATATCAAATAAATAGCACTTTTTCAATTGATTACAAAGGAGCCTAAGAGTAATACTTAGATGTAAATGAATCACATGGCAATTCTTGACTCCCACTTAACAGCCATTAGAGTAGATCTGAAAAGATTTTGGAATGATAGTTTCAAAGGGAATTTCAAGTGCTAATTATGCTTTTATTCCAAACTTGAAAATGTAATTTTTTTCTTCTCAAAAAATAAATTTAATTTTACTGATTTAGATTCAGAATAATAATTTATAAAATATTTAATATCTAAATAAACCCAAATAATTTTGAAACCTGTTCTTACCTTATTTTAAAATTAAATTTGGTATTTTCATATTATTTAATGCATCTCACTAAGAGCAGTGAAAAGCATTAAACAACTGAGTTTCAGAAATAGATTAAGAAGACTTAAGAAGATATCAGGCAATTTAATAAAATTCAGCTAAAAGAGGAAACAATCAAATATGTAGTTGGCTTAGAAGAAAATGCATTTTGCAATAGAAAGCATTTTGAGGAACACTTTTCCAACCAATTCCACAGAACACTACACTGTAGTGTATTCTTTAGTTTTAACCATATCCTGATTCTTGTAGTTAATCATGAAAACTGACACAAATATTCTGAAAAGGAAAATCAGCTGCTATGTATGAAGACAAGCTTATTATGTAGGTCATGGAATGATTCTCAGTAAATTACTTATCAAGGGAATATGGTCTCATACTGAGTTGTCTCAGAGCAAATTACCTATTTAATTTTGAATAAATCCATAAAAAAACTATATAAATAGTCTTGTTCCCTGGGTTGCTCATGTTTATGATGACATTTTTGTATGACATTGAACTTTTAGCTGAGGAAGAATTATCAGCATTTTGAAGTTCCACTAGGAATGACACCCTTAAGAACAACGAAGGCCAGGAGAGAACATATAAAGATTGGGCAGTCAGCAATAGTATGGACACAGCTGTGTTTCTGGATCAAATTATGCCTAACCTTCACAAAGGGAAAGTAAAATGTGTAAGGTCTCAAAGTTGATGCATTTAAGACAAATATTAATTGATCTTTTAAAGTTAGGAGCTCATGGAAGATATAGAATACTAAGAAGAGTGATTCTTAATTCTGTGTTCTTTAACATTTATTTGACATCCATCTTCATATTTGCTTAGGAAAACTGTAAAATTTTAAAGAATACTTCTGGTTCCAGGCAGCACACACTAGTGTTTCTGTGCTACTCTTTCTGTTTCCTCAAATTGCATAAATGAAACTTACAGCTTGGTTCTTGTTAATCGGCACCATGAACTCCATGAAGAGCTCAGACTCTTAAATGTCTGCTTGCAAAAGCATCCCACAACCAAAAATCATAGTGTTGGGACAAACTATTCTGCAGCTTAATGTAGAAAACAGATGTTTTCAGAGAAGACAAATCAATCTTTGATGAGAGAGTTTTTCCTTCCCCTACATCACTTTTTGACTACCCATCTCTATTCTCCAGGTTCTGAGGAAAAGACATTCCAGAATTTCTGAGGATGCTGAGACTGGCCACACAGTACAACCTGAAAAAAAATTATTTACTTTCATGGTTGCAAGACTGAAGTGGAAGTTCAGCCTAATTTTTTAATCCGTACCTCCCAGACAATTCTGCTGTCACCATACACACTCTCCAAGTCTTTTAAACAGAATAAAAAATCGAAACAGTAAAAAGGGTGCTACAGCCTTTCATCCTACATCTTTCTCACTCCTGCTTACATTGTTCTCTTGTGAGTTAGCTGCACAACATGTTCAAGGCTTTCTAGTTCCAGACTGATACAGGTCTGTAAGTGCTTACAGTTGTTAAGGTCTGCTTTCACAGAATCATGAGAACATAAATAATTCAGTCTAGAAGGAATTTGAAATGTCTCTAATCCAAACTCCTGCTCAAATTAGGGTCAGCTTTTCAGTAAGATGGCATTGCTCAGGGCTTGATAGAGTCCTTGAAAATCTAAAAGGATGGAGTGTACACATGGCTTGACAAAAGTATTTTTCCTTATCTCTAGCACAAATGAACCTCTCACATCTCAATTTATGCCTGTTGTTTTTCACCCTTCCACCTGCACTACTGTCTTGGTTTTACCCCAGCCAGGAACTAAGTACCACACAGTCACCTGCTGACTTTCCCACCTTTGAGACTGGGGAGAGTATCAGAAGGGTAAAAGCTAAAACCTCATGGACTGAAATAAAGACAATCCAATAGGGAAAGCAAAACCTGCATGCAAGCAAAGCAAAACAAGGATTTAATTCACTGCTTCCCAGGGCAGGATGGTGTTCAGGAGAGCAGGGCCCTATCATGCGTAACAGTGACTTTGTAAGACAAACACTATCATTCCAAATGCCTCCTCCTTTTCCTTTCTTTCCCCCAGCTTTATATACTGAGTGTGCTGCCATATGATATGGAATAGCCCTTTGGTCAGTTTGAGTCACTTGTCCTGGTTGTGTCTCCTCCCAACTCCCCGTGCAACTCCTGCCTCCTTGCCAGTGTGACAAAAAGCAGAAAAGAGCTTGGCTCTATGTAAGCCCTGCTCAGCAATAAAAAAACCCCCTCTCTGTTATCATCACTGTGTTCAGCAAAAAACCAAAATGCAGCCCCATACCAGTGACTGAAGAAAACTAGCTGTACCCCATCCAAAACCGGCACAACTACTCTTCAGGCTTTTCACCCTGCTGTAAACTGGATGTAAGTACCCAGGACCTGCTAGGTACTCCTGCAGTTGTGTCTTTTGCAGGATAAATGAGTCCCAGTTCCTTGGCCACTATTCAAAGGGCAAGTTCTTATCAATATCTTTCTCTTTTTTTGGAAGAGCAGGGAGAACAAAACTAGATGCAAGGTCTAGAAATATAAAAGGATCACACTCTTGACCTGAAAGCAATGCTATTCCTAAAGAGGTCCAGGACGCTGTCAACCTTTGCCACAAGGCTCATGGTCAACTTGCTGTCTACGAGGAGCCACATTCTTTTCTGCAAAGCTGCTTTCAACCCTTTTTGACCTTCAGCACAAATTGCTGCTTGGGGTCATTCCTGTGCAGGGCTAGGACCCTGCATTCCCCTTTCCTGAGGTTCCTCTTGGTCCTTTTCTCTAGGCTATCAAAGTTCTTTTGAATTGCAGTGTACTGAATTTGCTGTACTGATCAATCCTTGCAGTGTTTTATCCCTGCAAGGTTCCTGAGGGTTCCCTCTGTGTCATCATCCAGCTTATTAACAAATATGTTAAAGATTATTGACCCTTGTACACCACTAGTAACTGGCCTCCAGTTGGACTTTGATCACAATCCTCCCAGCTAGCTATTTAGGTAGTTTTCAATCCACCTCACTGTGGCTGTGTTTTGATTCATCCGCAGTAAATTAATTCTGTCAGAATAGTCTTCATCTCCTTTGTGTGTCTGGAAGAGTTTCCTGAAAGAGCTCCATGATTTTCCCAGGCACTGAATTGTGACTGATGAGCCAGTAGTTTCCCAGATTGCCTTCTGGCCTTTTTGAAAGTGGGTGCAACACTTTCATTTCTCTATTCATGCAGGACTTCCCCAGTCTTCATGACTTTTCCAAAATGACAGAGAATGGCCTCACAATGACATTGCTCACCTCTCAGCACTCGTAAGTGGCAGCCTGTCACCTCCCAAAGACATGTAGTTGTGTCAGTCACCATCTTCTGCTGGTACTTCTCTTCTACCATCGAAACTTCCTTTGTACATGGAGGACTGGTAGACTTTATTGGCGAAGATGAAGACAAAGAAGATATGAAGCATTACAGCTGTATCTGTGTCTACTGCCACAAAATCACTCACCTCATTCAGCAAAGGGTTCACATTTTCCTTGTTTCCTTTTTACTACAAATGCAGCTCTTTGTCTTGCTTTTCACATTCCTTACAAATCTCAGCTTCACCTGAGCTGGTTTTCCTAGCATCATCCTACACTTTTCAACTGTTGTCAACTTGTCTGGGGAGTATATTTCAAAATTCCTCCTTTGAACTTCTTTTGAACTCCTTCCATTTTCTCTGTGCTGCCTTTTTACTTCAAAGTTGTCATGAACTTCCTGCTTAGTCTCTGCTGATCTCCTGATATATTATTTGCCAAGTATTGTGATGCATATTTCTTGCCCTTGGAAGATTCTGTCCTTAAAGACCTGACATTTCTTTTGAACTCCCTTGCCCTTCAGGGCAAGCCTCTAGGAACCCACCTGCAAATTTTCCTGAATAAGCTAAAATATCTTAATCTGGAGTCCAGGGTCTTTGCTATGCTTCTTCCTTACACCTGTGAGAAGAGCAAACTCCACTCCCGAACACCTGCAGAAAAGGTTGCCATTGGCTGTCAGATTCCCAACCAGTTCCTCCTCATTAGTAAATAGTGGAACCAGCTGTGTATCCCCTCCCTTGTTCCATTTGGCAACTGAAGAAAGTCTCACTGTTTCCATCCTGCCATACTACCTTCATATGTTCAGCAGCTGTCAGGGAGTTTAATGTTCCCCATAAGATCCCAGGTATGTGATACAGAAACTTCCTTGAGATATTTATGGATATTTTTCCTGCTTTCTCATGCTGATTAAGTGGTCTGGAACAAACTATTACCACAACATCACATACCGCCCCTCCTCTGACACTGACACTCTGACAAGCTCTTAACCTGCAGGTCATACATTTCACAGGGGAGCTACCTAGATCTGACCTGCTCTTTCACAGAGAGGGAAATGTCATCATCATCTTTCTTAATATCTTTCTTGAAGAGCTTTGATCCTTCCATCACAGAACTTGAGTCATGTAAGCTATTCCACCTCAATTATTCTATTCTTATGACCATACATAGCATCTGGGGTTCTTCTGGGCTTTTTTCAAGTCTGCAAGCATTTTTGTATGTTGTGATCATTTGACACTGGTTGGACACAAGGTTCCCACCAAAGTTGCTCTATCACTCACCTCTTTCGGGTGAGAATACTACAACAAAAGGCTTGTGCATCTGGATAAGAACAGGAGGAGCTCATTCACCGGTTACCGTCATGCACAAAGCAGATTCAGCTTGAGGAAATCGATTTAATTTATTAGAAATCAAATCAGAATATGATAATGAGCCACAAATATTAAAATACCTTCCTCCTACCCGTTCCTCCTTCCCATTTTCACATTCTGTCCTGATTACCTCCTCCCTCTGAGCAGTGCATGGAAAGAGAGAATGGGGGTTACAGTCACTTGATCACACATTGTCTCTGCTGTTCCTTCTTCACACTCTTCCCAAGCTTCAGCATGGAGTCTTCCACAAATGACAGTCTTCAATGAAATTCTCCACTATGAGTTCTTTCCATGGGCTGTAGTCCTTCAGGAATGGACTGCTCCAGCATGGGTCCTCCACAGGGTCACAAGTCCTTCCAGGAACCTGTTCCAGCATGGGCTTCTCTTTAAAGTGGTCCTGATAGGGGCCTGCTTCAACACAGCCTCTCCATGGACTCACAGCCTCCTTCAGGTACATCCACCTGCTCTGTTATAGGGTCGTCTGTGGGCTGCATGTGGATATCTGTTCCACCATGGACCTCCAGGATTTGCAGGACAGCTTGTCTAACCATGGTCTTCATCGTGGGCTGGAGGAGAATCTCTGCTCCTGCAACTGGAGCTACTCCTGTCCCTCCTTCTTCTCTGATCTTGGAGTTTGCAGAGTTTCTCTCACAGATTCTCACTCCTCTCCCAACTGCTGTTCTGCAGCAGTTTTTGCTGCTTCTTAAATGTGTTACCACAAAAGCACTGCCCCCATTGCTGATGGGCTCAGCTTAGGCCAGCAGCAGTTCTGTCTCAGTTACCCCTGGGGTCTTCCTGATACATAAACCTTGCCACACAAGCCCAATATATATGTACATGTGAAGAAGTCCTCATTTTACCCTGTTTTTCCATTCCTGAGTTCACCCTTTTTCCTGCAACTCTGCACGCTTTGTTCTCTACCTGTCCTCCACTTATGCTGGAGTGAGTTTGCATAGTTAGAAATAATTGAATTAACAAGTATATTATTTTAATGCAGAAAATATTTCCCCTTCCAAGGAAAGAAATAAGTGCAATAAATATGTTTTTGGAGTTTTTTTCTTAATATTTCATAGGTTTTCTATATCTATAGCCCACAAAGCATGTTCCAGTGAACAGCTGGATAGTCACACTGTGCTGATTTGGTGGGGTTATTTGTAAATTTCCAACTGCTAAACTTACATTAAAAGATAATTTCAATACCTTAAGCACTTAATCTTCCATGTGAAAAATCACTGGTTTAGTCCAGATGTTATGCTTTAGTGAATCATGATCCATAGTGTTAAAAACTGAAATGTCATCGTGCAGTACTATAGTTTCATAAGAAAGAATACCTATAAATGAGGACATATGTCGTGGTTTTGATCCTGGCTAAGTGCCAGGCCCCCACGGCAGCCACTCACTCGTTCCCTCCCCTGCCACAGCTGGGCAGATGAGGGAAGGAGAGGGGAAAAAAAATCAAGGGAATTAACTCAGAGGTCTATGAGTTGAGATAAGGAACCGGGAGAAAACGCTCCAAGGACAAACCAGGCTCAGCTTAAAAGTTGCAAAAGTGAAAATTTATTACTACTTGAGTTAGAAGGAGGATATGAGAAATAAACTAAACCTTTAAAAAACACCCTTCTTTCCACT
>VYZT01021150.1:0-17126 GCA_013400735.1 Pomatostomus ruficeps
AGGATGGAATGTTTAGGATCCATTGAATGTTGTTTCTGATGACGAAGTGTTTATGATCCATGGAATGTCGTGTCTGATGATGGAGTGTTTAGGATCCATGGAATGTAGTGAGTGGTGATGGAGTGTTTATGATCCATGGAATGTTGTGTCTGAAGAGGAGGTGTTTATGATCAATGGAATATTTTGACTGGTGACGGAGACTTTTAGGAACCATGGAGTGTTTATGATCCATGGAATGTTGTGCCTGAGGAGATGGTGTTTTGGATCCATGGACTATTGCGTCTAATGATGGAGTGTTTAGGATCCACAGAATGTTGTGTCTGATGAGGAGGTGTCTATGATCCATTGAATGTTGTGACTGGTTATGGAGAGTTTAGGATCCATTGAATGTTCTGTTTGGTGATGGACCAGTTAGGATCCATGGAATGTCGTGTCTGATGATGGAGAATTCACGATCCATGGAATGTTGTGTCTCATGAGGAAGTGTTTAGCATCCATGAAATCTTGTATCTGGTGATGGATTGTTAAGGATCCATGGAATGTTGTGTCTGGTGATGGAGCATTTAAGATCCATGGAATGTCATGTCTGATGATGGAAAGTTTCAGATCCATGGAATTTTGTGTCTAATGAAGAAGTGTTTAGGATCCATGGAATGTTCTGCGTTGTGATGGAGTGTTTAGGATCCATCAAATGTTGAGTCTGAGGATGGAAGGTTTAGGATCCATGGAATGTTGTGACTGCTGTTGGAGAGTTTAGGATCCATGGAATGTTCTGTCTGATGATGGAGTGTTTAGGATCCATGGAATGTTTTGACTTGTGATGGAGTATTTAAGATCCATGGAATGTTGTGTCTGATGAGGAAGTGTTTATGATCCATGGAATGTTGTGTCTGATGAGAAGGTGTTAATGATCATGGAATGTTAAGTCTGATGTTGGAGTTTTAAGGATTCATGGAAAGTTATGTCTGGGATCCATTGAATGTTGTGTCTGATGATGGAGTGTTTAGGATTCATGGAAAGTTGTATCTGGAATGAAGGATGAAGGAGCCCCATCCCGGGTGCCCATTTCACCCACGCCAGGGCTGAGGGAAGCCGAGCTGGGAGCAGCCGCTGTGGAGGGGGTGGGAGGCAGCAGACCAGGGGCTGCACTGGGGGCACTGCACGGATCCACCCCTGGACAGAGCTGCCCTCTGTGCCAAACCCTGCCTGCCTGCAGAGGGGTCAGAACTGGTTCTTACACACACCTCTGAGAAATCCTGAGCCAGCTTTAAGTTCTAGTGGCTTAGAGAATGGAAAGGGGGGAAAAAAAGTAGAATAAAATTCACAAAAAATGCTGCTTTGCTTCATGTTAAAAGTGCTCAGGAGAGGAGGATGAATGTAGTCTGAAATTAGCTGGTATTCTGGGATGTAGGGACAAGGAAGGACTGCAAAGATATTTTCTGACTAAAGAGGTGATGTACAACCTGATGGGGTAGCACATTGATTTCATAAATCACTATTTTGTTTTGCAGTTTCCCTTTTCAGCTTTTCTTTACTTCATGCAGAAAGCTAAAGGAAATAGACATACATAAGAGAAATTATTTGTCTTGCCATTTCATCTCTGCTTCCAACTACGCCATATTAAAATGGACTTCCCTTTTTATTTGAATAAAAGTACTAGAAGGATAAAAAGGAACATTTTATCTTCAAAGATAATTGTGCTGAATTAAAAAAGTGACACAGAAAAGTTTTTTTAAAAAGCTTTTTTATTTGAACACACATTTTGAATCTGAGACAGTCAGGAGTTCTATGGGGTTTTTTTATAAAATTACTCAAAATTTAACCTAGTAATTAAGGCTACTTTGACAAAATGAGATTATAAATATTTAACTCTGAACAAATGTACAGAATTAGTTCTGCTTTAAAGGAAGTAACATCTATTTTTTATCAGGTTTTTTTTCATACTTTCCTTGGTGTTAGGGTTTTTGTCTTCTTCTTTATTATGCAGTCAATTTGCTTGAAAGGTTACTCCAAAGTATCACTACCCAGAAAAGGTTGCAAGATGCCTTCATAAGAATTCTATATTTTGGTAGCATATAATTAAGTTGATTGGAAGTATTGTTCTCAAACTCCAGCCCTCTGTGATGCGGCTTCATGGCTGTTAAATTTACTCCTGAAAAAATTGCTTTTAGATGAAGTGAATTCTTGTCTTAAAAGTTTTGTACTGTCTATGGTCTGTACCATCCCCTGAGAGGGTCTTGGGAGGAGGTCAAATGAACCAGGCAAAAAACGTTTTTTTAATAAATGAAGTAGAAAACTAAGTTTTGATTTAACTTAGTTTCTCTAAATAATAAGCACTAGAATAAAGCAGCAGTCTAAAAATAAACAAGTGTTTTGAGCAGCCACATCATCTCAGCCCAAAGCACGGAGAATGTCTGAGTTAATTAAACAGCTTCGCTTCTGCCTGGCACACGCAGGAGGGAGACATTATTCATCTCATCCCATGCTGAAAGGCTGCTCGATTTTGGGCAGATGTTTGAAGGAAATCATAGCAGTCACTGCTGCCTGAGAAGGCTCAGTCCCTCTCAGACAAGACTAAGCAGCATCACTCCGTGTCATTTACATATGGTGCTGCTTCTTTCTCGTTAAAAATGGATCTTCAAAGGAAATCAAGGTAAAAATATTCACTTTACTATGTCTCATGATCACATGAAACAGCTGAGATCTATGAAAAGACAGCTTTGGGTGTTTCTCAGAGTTACTTTGTGGTCACTTTTATTGTGATTTCAGCAGGGAATTTTGTTCCCAGGTGACAGAGTGGTTCACTGTGTCTGTGGACTTAGAAATGGTCCCGACATCCTCTCTTAAAGCTGCCTGGTTTTCACCACAGAGGTGGTGAAGTTCAGTCCTGGCTTTGTGATTTCTGTTCACAGAATCAAGTATTATGTACATACACCATATTCAATATCTTCATCTATGAGTTGATTGCACAGTGCCCCTCTCAATCCTATATCAGTAGGATTTCTGCTTAAACATTTATTTTCTGTAAAGGAACCAGATACGTAAAGAGTTGTAAAACCTCCTGCCTGGCCTACTTAATACAAAAGGCCGTGGGAAGGATTTGTTAAATTGAAAAGCAAAAGTGTTTCTGATACATCACTCCTCATAGCACCAATCCACAGAAGCACAGAATGGTTTGGGTTGGAAGGGATTTAAAACATCACCTTATTCCCACCCCTGCCATGGGCAGGGACACTTCCACTATCCCAGGATGCTCCAAGCCCCATCCAGCCTGGCCTTGGACACCTCAGGGATGGGGCATTTTCTCTGTATCTACAATAATGTGCTAACTCCAGTTCTTTTAATGGGGCTCTAAATTTGAAGGTTTCATGGATAGGATTCATTGGATAGATGGGATGGATCCATACCCTTGGTGACCTAGGACCAAACTGACCTGGGGGAATGTCTATGGTTTTGGGCAGGACAGAACTGGAGAAGCAAAATCTGCCTCTTCCACTGGATTTCCCCTGATGATCGTACTACACCCCAGCACATTCTCACTGCACAAAACGATGAAGTTGAGGATTATTGAATACTTTTAATTTCCCCCGTGTAACCTAATGACTGAAGAATGTGTTATAAATAACTTTATCAATACCTGGAATGCAGAGGTTCATGTTCCCTGACTGTATTAGTAATCTCCAGTGGGATTGTTTGTCACCATCTGTGGGAAAAATGCAGTGTAGGGGAACTGATGCCTGATTGATCACTGCTTTCCTGTGGAATTAATCCCTTGGGAACAATTTATAATGCTTATTCAAAACATACTTAACAACGGCCCCTTTGGAATTAACACGGTGTAGGCTCTGAAATGATGATCAGCTCTTCAAAGGAAGGAGTGAGTAAAGGTGGCTCAGTTGTTCAGCATTAATCCAATGTCAAACAAAGTCCCTGAAAATGATGTGGCAACTTTTTTTCTTTGATTAGATGTGTTAACCACAAACATAGTTTGTTACCTCTAGATAGCACATAGGCATAAGAAGAGAAAAAAGTCATTAGAAAATGCGTTTTGTACTGCTGTGAGCACGTTTTTCCTCTGACAGAAGCCGTCACCAAAGCTTCTGCACATGAAAACATCAATCAATAGTTTTATTTGAAAGAGCATATCTGTGTGCTCATTTTGGTTTTGCCTCCTCTGTACTGAAATTCAGGTACTTGGTCCTTATAACAAGTGCCTCATATCACAACAGGATTAACATATTAAGGAAAACTTAGGCATGAAAAGTTAACATAAAAATTTTCTAAGATTGCTCTAAATGTTGTGAAAATAAACTGCTAGGAGGACACGTTCAGATTTCTCTAGGTACAGTTTCCATAAATATCACAGTAATTGGAGGCACATAACCTAAAGCTTATTTATCTGCTTTAGTTTCCAGAGTGTTGATAGTGCAATTGAGGCGTTAGAAATAGTCACAAATTTTTATGACCCTGTAATGTGTTGAATATTAATGGGATAAAATCACAAATATTCTTCTTAGATGTTTTGGGAGAATGATTCACTAAAATGTAGAAATTGATGGAGTGCCAGCCTTTGTGGTTTTTCCTCCTGTAATCCTGGGCACCACCTGAAGTAAGAGCTGGGTCCATGATGCTCCAGTGCTCTCTTGCAGGTGTTTTTCTGTCTTAGTTCCTTCCCATTTTGCCTCCTGCCCAAGGGCAGTTTGGTTGGCAAGGGAAATTCCGCCTTTACAATATTTTTGTGGACCACTGAGTGATAGGTAAAATAAACGTCTTAGTAAGAGGGTAGAAAAAAATTCAGCAACTTGTGGTTTGACAGAAGAGACGGAAGGAAGGAAGGAAGGAAGGAAGGAAGGAAGGATGGAAGGAAGGATGGAAGGAAGGAAGGAAGGAAGGAAGGAAGGAAGGGAAAGAATCTTGATTCCCTCATCTTTCTTTTTCTCATAACATAGAAGGAAATATTTTGAGCACAAGCTTTTTCACTGGGTTTTTTTCCCTATAAGACAAGTTTGGTTTTGTAAGGAAAAAAAAAACACTGGAAAAAATGAAAAAGGAGTTGTTTTCAAGAGCACAATATGAATGATTAAAGAAGAATGTAAATACTTTCCCAGTGAGAAAATAAAGGAAGATTTGAAGAATGAAAACATAAAATTAAAATCCTGCAGCAACATAAACACCTGTATTTTCTTTCCCTCTCTCTCTCTCTATATATATTCGAAGAGAACACACTATTATTATTTCCATTACATTACTGATGAAAAACTGCTTCAAGAAAAATGAGACTTGGGGAAGGTTAAACTATCCAAGTCAAGAATTTGTTCCTGCTTTCCTGACTCTTTTCTGACATTGCTGGCATGAAACACCTTGGTTTTCCTTGGTGACAGGTGCTACCTACAGTGGAATTATCTTCCAGGCCCGTGTAGGAAATCCAGCTCATGCACAAGGTATTGAGTGATTTCTCTGGAATAAGATCTGTTCCAAAAAAAATCTTTTATCACATCAGAGAAAGCCCTCAACTCCACAGACCATAGAAACTAAAAAACTTTCCATCATTTATTTTCCAATACTGTGAGTGATAACTTTCTTCAGTGTTTGGCAAACTGTAGTGATTTACGTCAAATTTAGCATTTATCTAAAATCCCTTGGCAAGAAAGCAAAAATTCCAGCAAAGCGTGTTCATCATTGGAATGCAAACAGTAGCTGGTTTGGAAAGCAAAAGCTCAGAAAATGGAGATTGCTTCCCTCGTGCTCTGATTTTACATTCCTGTGAATGACCATGAGCTGGGAGCTGCTCTGCACAACCCACCCCGAGCCAGCGCTGCTGGTCCTCGCTGGCACAGCACCACGGCAAATAAAACTTTCAACAATCCACACCCCCTCTGCTTTCAGCAGCAGCAGGCAGTTGTCTGTAGTGTACTTGGAAACTTTTAATCTCCCTCTTTAAGGTAAAGATGCCCTTTCCCTTGTTTGAAATGAGCTGGTGGGTAATTTGTTGTTCTGCTCGTTAGCCCAGGAGGCAGCCAATTGCTGTCATTCCAAATACATCTGAAACCAGTGAAGCACAAATGGGATTGTTGTAGCTCGCTGGTGGCAGTTCTGCATTGCTCACTCATCCTGGAGTTTGCTTCTGAAATACTGATCCCACCCAAATGATTTTACATGAATTGCTCCACATTTATATGTACATTTCGTATATTCAATTTATTACCAAATTATGGTAGTTATATTAATTACAAGTTAGGGGTTGGTTTATTTGATTTAGGTACTCTGTTTTTTTGCATTCCCTTTTTCACCACATTACAAAATAAATCATAGCATTACACAGGGTATGCCTTTCTCAGAGCACTTGTTCTTATGTTCAACACAAAATAGTTATTTACCAAAATCCTGAAAAAAATGGGTGTGCCACTTGGCTCTACATGGTAAAATTACAGATAATGCTTAAAAATCAAGAAATGTAAAAGATACAGAAAGAAAGGATGACTGGAAGGTAGAGGAAGGTGTTCTGGCTAAGGAAGGCCATAAATAAAATTCAACTCAAAGATTTGCTAAACAAAATGTTTATAATAGGACATGGAATCCTTGGGCAGTTGAGAAGACCATATCAGTGTGGGGAGAACAAACAAGATGCTGTGGTCATCATATCTGCAGTGGGATTAAACAAGGTGATCTCTAATTAATTTCCTTTGCAGAAAAATTAATGGGTGGGTTGGTGGGGTTTTTTGTGTTTTGTTGGGGTTTTTCTTCTGTAATTCCACAGAGTTTCTGAGTTTCAGCTTGAAAATACATTTCTTTGGAAGATTATGCAGTCCTTTACGTACAAACCAGAAATGTGGGAGATGGTAGATATTTTGTGAACATCCTTGAATCAAGATCAGTTGGTGACATAAACTGTGCTATTAAGTCAAACCAAAGTACTTTGATCAATTTGGCAGAAAGTATTCACCCACCACAGACACAACTCAAGGAAATAGGTGGTGTTATTTTATAATGTGATTACAGTGACATTTTCTCAAATGTTTCAGCTGTTGTCAACTATTTAAATGGAAAATTTTCTTCTTCAATGCACATCATTCTAAGATAATTTCTGTCCAGTTCCAGAGGTAACTTTTTCTTTACAGGAATTGTGGCATATATATAACCACAGGGAAAGAGAAATTACCTCCACAGTCATGCACACAACAGTTTCAACAAGGCTGCATATTTCAGGATGTCAGCAATGAGTCCTGAAGCATCACAAAATATCCATTTGTGATGTAGTTGGGGTCAGCAGTGATGAAAAGTTATTGCCATTGGATCATTGATTGAGTGCCTGTGTGAGCTGAGTTGAGGGGATTGATCCAACACATTGTGGGCAGTGGTAAAAACACTGCCAGGACTAAGGAGTGGTTCTTAGAACAAGAGATAAAGAATCCCAGGGGACAGAAGGAGAGGCCCAGGGGAAAGAGAATGGATAGACCTTGTAAGAGCTTAGCAAAGATGTGGAAAAGCAACGCGGACTCTGACTAACTACAGGGATAATGGGGGTTATTTGGGGTCCTGGATCTCTAAGTCATATACACCATATATATTTACCATGCACCAAGTGCCACAAACAGAGGTACGTGGCTGGGAGAGGAGCTCAACAGGAAATTAAGACAGTCCAAGCTGGTGCTTGATGTAGGAAATACCCATTCCAATTGATATTTTTGGATTTAAAGGCCAGATCCTGCTCTGCTCCTCCTGTGTGAAGCCAAATGCACACAGACTGCGGTGACATCGGGGTGTAAAGAATGGCATCACTGCAGCACTCATCACCAGATGTCCAATGGGAAGGGAAAATCCCCTTCATCCAGCTGGAAAAGAGAAGCAATCTGTCTGTCTGCACAATAACCAGTTTGACTGTAAATGGGACTCATCTTGCAGTTAAGGGAGGGTGGCCTCAAAGGCTGTTACTGGTGCATTCTGCAGATTGTTACATTCCACCCAGGCCCTTTCCAGTGTGAGGTGTTCTTTGCATATGTGCAATTCAGAAAAAAAACATCCTTGAATCAATAATTTCAGAACTCTGAAATATATTCCGTGATCTCATTCCAAAGCTTTCCTTGGAATGCAGATTTATTGCATTATACCATGGACAATTAAACATAGAATGATAGGCTTGTCCCCTCTCTTCTATTCATTTTATCTGACTGAAAATGTTTTCTTAGCAAATTGCATAAAGAAGATAAGCAACAATTGTTAATCTTACAAACTTTTTGTGCTTTTTGTTTTCATATGTGACTAGATGTGCTCTGAGCGTCATTGTTTAGGCAACTGACTTCCTCCTTTCTCTCTCTAATCTATAATCAACAGCTTGCAAACATCAAGTGCAGAGGCTTTCCATTTGTATTCACTTCAGTGAAGAGTAAATGCAAAGTGCTTCTAGAGCAGAATATTACACTTTGCCTAAAAGTAAATAATTACCCAGAGAATCAAACCTTTGAATCGTAATCTTTAAAACTTGAATGGCTGGGTCAAATAGCAGAAAATACATTTAAAAAATAAAAGAGCAAGAAACAAGAAACCCAAAGATTTAACTTCAACTCTAGAAAAAGTAAAGTTCAGCTGGTAGTCACAAGACCATGAAGTGTTTTTTTCTCTGGCTGCTACTGGATTCAGCTGTGTTTGAGGACGTGAGATGACTGGAGAGGCAGCAACTTCATCTAACTGTCCATTGAATCCCAGACACAATTCCAGTGCAATCCTCTCTGGATTGCCGGCAGATTACTCTCTGGCTGTGATTTCAGGTTTCCAGACAGACCCATGAGTTGACTGACCTGCAAAAGGGACTCACTCAGCTAAAACTGCATTAAATAAAAAAAGAAAAGAAGGGAAAAGAATCCTGATAACTATTGTTAACCTTCATTATTTAACACTAAACAAAGACCTCATACAAACAATGAGGAGAAGGGGTAGTGTAAAACACGATCTCTTTCCTTCAAGGAAATGCTGCTTGCTCTCCTCAGTTCCCTCATTAGCCCTATAGTCTGCTCAAAATGCCTAAAATTGGACTCATGGTGATTCCAGCCCTTCCCTCTTTCCCGAGGAACAGGCTGAGTGTTGTGGGTCCTGAAGCAGGAACGTGATTGTCCCTGTCCTTTCCACCCAAAAGTCCTCACCATTCCCTGTTCTCCAGGCACCAGCCCCACAGCCACCCATGGAATTGTCCTTTATGAATTTCGAGGATACTCTCGTGGTGCAGCTGCGGGATGGAGGTGGATGAAAGGAGATGGAGATGGACTGGAAGTGGATCTCATTCCAGCCTGGATAAGAGGCTTGTGCAGGCTCTCCTGTATTTCATGGCATGTAGCACATTTTATCCCAGAGCTCAAAGGGGGAGAGGAGGAGATATTAACTTGGCTGGCCAGTACAGGGCTTCACATTCTGGAAGTGTGAGACTAATTTGTTTTAAAAAAAAAAAAATTGATGCCATCACTGACAGATCCACTACCTGCCATTGATCAACTTTATGTTTTATGACACAAATCACTCTGTAACCTGCCAACAGCACTTTTTGTAGGCTGTCAAACACACTTTTTACTACAATTTTGGTGTACTTCCAGCCTTGCAATATTGTTTCCTTCACTCCTTCTATTATATAGTTTTTTTATAGGTTGCTTTTTTTTTTTAAGAAAAACTTTTGTGCTTGTAAACCCATGAAATGCTGGCCTTGTCAGATCTGTGGAGAAAAATAGTTCTGTACCTTGTCTCCTTTCACAGCAAGAGTCACGCTAGATAGATATAAAGTAGTGATTTTCAGCACACACAAACACAAAAAAAGTGAAAGCTGTCCTCTTCCCTTGACAGCAGGAATTTAAAAAGCGGAATACAGCAGAGAAATTCTGCCTGAGTGTAACAAACATGTAGATCTGACCTTTGTCTTTTAAAATGAAAAGGTAGCATTGCACTGTCAGCAAGAGGCAACCTAGGATTTTTTTTGCATGTGCAGTTAGATGAAAAGAACTTTCAATGGAAAAAGCAAGATCTGGCAAATTCCTGGGCTGCTGTTACTTTTGAAAGCAAGCGTTAAGTTATTAAAAGATGATGCACTGCTGCTCACAGATTAATACATATTTGCTCTAAGGAATAAAGAATATTCCCCTTAGTCTAGCCCTTAAATAAGACTTCAGAAACGTGGACAAATCATAATCTCCAGGAGCAGCTGATAAGTTGGAAAACTCTTCCCCTGTGATTGCAGCAATCAGCCATGGCTGTGCTGCACTTACAGCGTTGAGAAAGGCATCTTTTGGTGCTGTGTCCAGTCTGTTATTTAATGCCACACCTGCTCCTTTTCCCAGCAGTTAATTTCCTATAAATGGGAGATAAATCACTGTAAAAAGTATATTTGCCAAATTTAATCATTCTGAGGGAGAAGAAGAGGGTACTTTACAACATCAGGATTGCGTATTTATGTACAAATAAGGATTCAAGAATGTACATGGGACAATGCCTAAAGAAAGAGATTTGTAATTTGTTATTTCAGTCAGCCAGGGCTCTGTTTCCCACCAGACACAGAAAGGGAAGTGCAAAAATCACTCCAGCATTCCTTGAATCTCTCTAACCCATTTGTTTTCCTAACATGAAGCAGTATGAGGATTGCCTTCATCTCCACTCCTAAAGATTTCTTGGGGCCATTCTGAAAGCATGAGTGAGATGCAAATGCAAGTAGGTTGATAGATGAGTATTTTGGGTAATTTATTATGCTTAATTTATGCTGGGTAATGACCTAAAATATGCTTAATTTGGGCCTTATTATTCAAACCCCAGAAACGACCAGCTCTAGTGATTCTAATAATTGCTCATATTGCAAGACACAGGAAAAAGTTTCTGAACTGAACTTCAGGCCAGGTAAAAGTTGAAACACTTCAATATTTTAGGGCTGTAAGAGGAATTACTTGGAATTGCTTCGCCACACCCAAGAACTAAAAACTTTGTCTTGCCAGTGGTTTTCTACCAGCAATCCACTCATGAAAATCTCCTTTACAGATGTGTCATACTGCCCTCTGCCTACAGTTTTTATAGTGTCGTGTTACGTCTCTTGCAGCAATCAATACGAACAGTGCAGGCTCAGAGAAGAGATGAATTCTTTCATTCTTCTTGTATCTCAGATGACATTCGGTGGTGAAATGTTGTTCTGTACACATGGTTCAGAGCCATCCACATGCAAAGGCCAAATGGCTCAAAGAGAAAACGTCCTTGCAGGGTTCAGAGGTCATTGATGCGTTTGCTTTGCCAGCACTGAAGAGTTTTAAATGGGTCATTAAGTCCTGCAAAGCTCATCTGGAAGGCAGCTCATACACATTTATATTTGCTGACGATTTCTGAAAGGAACATGAGAGAGAATAACTTTGTTTCATTACCATATAACCTCCTTAAGAGAGAGCTCTCAGTGACTTCATAGCAGCAACTGTGATTAATTGCAGCTATTGAGAAGATCAATCTGACAGCTAAAATAACATTTGTTTTTCATCCTTTAATATTTCCCTGTGACGAAGTCATCCAAGATACCAGAGCAATGCCATGTATGTGTGTTCTACTCTCCCCTGGGCAAATGGATGTGAAGGTCTAGCTCACAACAGTTTGATGACTTTTATTGCCTTAATCCTTAAGAAAACCTCCGGCAACATGAAAAGGTCATGTTTCGGTTTTCCTTGAAATTCACATATTTATCCTAGATAGATTTAGAATTAAACCTGGCAAATTGTGGCTTTTTAAAATTTTTTTTAAGTATTACTCATTCCTTTGAACACATATGAGAACAGAGTAAAGCCAAAGAAAAGCAAACAATAATTTAAGAAGGATAATTAGATAAATTCCACTGCAGGTTGAAAAGACTGAGCCTTCTGAGGAAACTTTACAGAATGTGAGCACCCACAGGTCTGCAGATCTGCTATTCCTGGAAGGCCCTGGCACTGAAGTAGTTCGAGCTGCATTTTAATCACAAAGTTCATCACGAAGAATTTCTATCTTTGCACTGTGACAAAGCCATAGAAGTCTCTTACAAAGGGGAAGTGTCAGAGAAGAAAACAATTCTGTGACAATTTCTTCCAGAATAGAAAAATGTCGATGTGTTCCATGGGGAATGTCCTTGCTTGGTTCATTCAGTTTGGCACCAAGTCTTTGCTGTCCTCTACAATTTCCTCCCGGCTTCTTTCTGCAGCTTTTCACCCAGCATGTTCATGAAGCCTCACAATGCACCCAGATTTAGTGCTGTGCTTTGGATGAGCATTTGGAGCACACATCTGACACCTTCATGTCACCAAAGGGGAGGAGACACTCCTGCTCTCCTCTTAGGACAAAGCAATGGGATTTCCTTTTCCAGCGGGATTTCCTTTTCTATGTTGCCACTGCAGTGCAGCTCAGAGCGAGGGAAAACGGGCATGGTGACAATACCCTGGCTAAAAGGGCATGAATTTTGTTCATCTGCAGTCCAGAGTTTCTCCTCTGGGGTGAAAGTCTTCCTTGAAGGTAAAGGATTTGCTAGACCCAAAAGTTGCCTTCTACAAAGCTCGGAGGTGTTAGCAGATTGCAGGTTAAACACGCTGTAATTGAGGATCATTTGACATCCATCTGAGCAGCAGGCAGAGAGTGACACGTTCAGGTGACAGACAGCTGGCAGGAAACGGATTTGGAAAGGAATTCCATGGCCTCAAATTGTGGAGGCTTTGTCATTTTCTCATCCGGCATTTCAAAGTTCTAAAGTCTGACACAGTCTTCATTTGGGGTTGGAGTGAAAAGCTTGAAATTCCTCTAATAAGTAGCATCACAAATAAATATTTTTTATTTTTTCTTTCCCTTTTTTCCCAAGCGAAACATATATATTTTTTTTTTTAACTTAATCCTTTAAAATCTTAGTAAATTAAAAATCTGTATACACAGGCATACACTGTTTTGGTCTCAAAAGCAGATTTCTAAATGAGTGATTTTCTAAAGAGACTCTTTAGCCCAAGTGAAGTAATTCCTTTTTTCCACATGCTCCTGCTAGATCTTCAGGCAGTGGGACATGGTTCAAAAAAGCTCTGAGAGTTGGACTAAGCTTTAATGAGGCTTTAAATGAGTCTTAAGTTATTTGTGAATGGAGTTCAGAAGTCTACAGTCAAAGCATGATTTTCTATTTCAGGATTTGTCTTTTCCTGCTATTTCTTGTTATTTGATCCTTTTATGCCCCAAGTGTCCTACATACTTTGGCTCATATGTGCTAAATCTTTTAATTCAGAGTTCAAGGATTTAATGGAAATTTAAGTGGAATATAGCCAGACTGCTCAACAATTTGAAGGATTAAGTCTTTTTCATATAGCCTAGTTCCCTATATTAGAGTACTACCACTTATTTCCTTTTCTTTTCATTTTTTTTTTTTTTTTTAATACTAATGTTCTGGAAGGATAATGTGAGAGATTGAATGTTTGGTAGCCAGATTTCTGTTCCAACTGATGCCTGCCTCTAAAAATTTTTCACTAATAATTTATGAAAAGCAGAATGTGGGATTTCAATGCTTTTTATTCTTCTGAATTTCCCAAACCACTTACCTGTGTTTTGACGTCAAACAATTCAAGCTTTTCTTCCTTCTGAGAGCTACAACCTGAAATGCTTTAACAGCCATCAAAGCAGAAACTTGTTTTTCAGCGAATTGTTCTTCCGCATCACAGTTCTAGAACCCTTAGCCAACATTTATCCCTTCCTTATTTGCCAAATACCATATCATAAGCCTCAAGAAGATTTCACAGGGCATTAATGGCAAAAAAACCCATTGCAAAAATATTGATAAGGGGTTGGCAAATCCATGCTTTCATTTAGACAAATATGAATAAAGAACTGTACTTCCCAAAAGTCTGGTAGGCACAACTGTGAGGGACAGGAGAACCACGTGGCCGAGTCACTTAATGTTCATGTGAGGTACAAATGACTGCACAACCCTTCTCCTCTTCTTTAGATACGATATCTGGGCAGAAGCTGCCTCCAGCCGATGGGCTGTGCAGGGTGCTCCATAAAACAGAGCTGAATTCAGATTATTTTGCCCCAGGAATTCCAGGCAGAGCCTCCACACCTTCAGTTTGCAGTGAGGCCACAGTCCCTGCTGTGAGAGCAGAGGGCCATCGTCAACACGAAGGTTTCTGGCTGAAGAGCAGTGGGAATTCTGGTTATCATGGACCTCGCAGGATATTCAGGATCTCAGCAATGTCATAGACCAAGGCATTTGCAGAAATGTGTGGATACCTGGTCTCTTTGAGATCTGAACTCTTAGTGCACACTCTTAAATGAACAAGTGATGGTGGGGCAGTTTCAAGCTTCCTCGACATTTTTAACATTGCCCCTCACATGTAAAACCATTGACATTGCCCATTTTCTGTTTTGTTTTGTTGTTGTTGTTGTTGTTTGTTTGGTTTTTCGTTTGGTTTTTTTGTGTGTGGGGTTTTTTGTTTTTTGGGTTTTTTTTAATAGTGAGAAGAGGTGTTATGGGAGGAGCTGCACTTTTAACACAGGAACACACATGCAAAAATATTCTCACACTGGAAGAGCAGCCAAGGAAACCTGTTACCAGTGACACTGATAATCCAAATATTCTGTGTATGGAAATTCTGGAAAAAAAATAAAATAGGTAGTTGGGGGAAAATTAAAGTTGATTTAAAGTACTTTAATGAAAGTTTCTAGGGATAAGTTGTAGGGATAAGGTACTGATTATTTTTTTCTTTTTCTGCTATTAGACAAAACCAGCACTGTGATTCTTTTTAATAGGTTTTAGAAACATCTGTTATGATACCAAACAAAAACGTACTTAATCTTAAATGACACAGTATTTTCCATTTAGAATGCAGTTTGCAAAATGAATACTTATCTCTTAGAGAATAATACGCCACCTTTACCTTATTTATTGCAGACATATTGTCATTATCAGCTCTGCTGAATCAAGGTGACATCATATGGGACATAATGAGTGCTGGCTGTGTGAAGTAATCAAAGTATATTCCTTTTTATTATTACATGCTGAAGTGAACTCAGAGAAAAGCCCCTTCTCTTTCCTCCCTTCTCCTTTTCACTTTCATTAGCTCATGGGGGCTGATGATCACCCTGTGAGATGGTAGCTGAACATGTTTCTTCCCAGCATTTGTTATTTTTATTCCTAAAAGACATTTGTACCACAAGACCAAACAAGAGCTTTTGGCTAACTCTGGTTTGTTCATGGAAAAGATCCATAAAATGTGGTATCCAGCTACCAAAAGAGGTCAGGACACTTTAGCTTCCAAGGTCTGGATTCATTTCACTCACCCCGAGACATTTGCAGAAGCAGTTATAAGTTATTGATCCCTCACTGCAGTCTAGTGGTGTGCAACTCCTCACTCCCCTCTCTCCATTTCCTTTCCCCCAAGCAATAATATCTAAACTTGAAAATAAGCCCAAGCAATACCTTTCCCTGCATCAAACCCTTTTGAATTTCAAGATTAGTGTAATTTCTTTCTGTTCACTCAGTAGCACCAGGATCTGTATTAAAATATCATTATTAATTAAAATGTTATTCTATGTGATGTAAGACATTTTATTATTTTAATTCCTTCTAAACTTCCCTACTCTGTGCTCTGGACAGTCCATAAAAAGTTATTTTGATCCCAGAATACATTTTTAGGGATTTATGGGCATAGAGTTGCCAATGAACTAAATGCATAAACTGGTTTCTGGTGTCTAGGGGGTGATTGGTTTACAGGCAGATTGTTCTTTTATTCTGTGACCCTTGACTGTGTAAGTTAAAGTCATGGCATAGAAAAGTTATAAAGGGTTATTGAGATTTTTGCAACAGTCATTAATCTCCTTGTGTTGTAGTACCTTCTGAAATAGCTGATATGTAAACACTCCTGAAAACATCTCCCTCTCAGAAAGAAAAACCCAGGGTGTTTGAAAGTAGTTCTAAAAGACAGGGAGAGAAAAGAAATGGTAAGGAAACCTTTCATAAGTATATTTTTTAATATGTGTGTCTATGTGTATACATATTTCTCATGGCATTTTTGCTTTGTGCAGGTACTCTTACTGGTTTAGAAACATCTATATGCCAGTGCATATATATGAATGCATTTCGAACGAGCAGAAGGCCTGCACTGTGCTGCATGTGTCTCTGCTATTACAAAGTGACTGGTACATTATATATATTAAAAATCAATATGTCTTTTACAGATACATCCCCAAGCCATTGCTGTCTTAATGTTCTGCCTCTAAAGAACAAGACTCTCCCATTCAGACAAAATACAATTTTCTAGCTTGAACTCTTGGACTCAATTTGTTTTTAAAGAGAAGTCATCCATAACAGTAATAGACATGGTGGCAGCTTCTTTAAAATGAAAGAAAAAAGTCTATTCTGGAGATTTAAGATAAAAAGATTAGAAAAGTGCAGGAGTGGTGCACAGTGCACACAAGATTACTCTGCTTGTTTAATTGCTAAACAGCTGTATGCATGGTGGTTTAATACAGCAGAACTAACTGAGGCAACCTGAACAGATACAATCCTGAGCCTTGCACAGATTGCATCATCAGTTGTCAGAAACAGGTTTATAAGAATATAAGAAACTTTCCCCTGGGCAGCTTTGATCAAATGTTAGTGCTGCATAAAGGGAGCAGTGCTGCTTTCAGATGTTGGAGGGTTGTTCAGTGGCTCCAGTGCAGAACTCATTTTTGGATGAGTCTGTGACACCTCCTATATTCTTCTATCAGGGGAACTTCAAGTTGGACATCAGAAAGAATTTTTCCAAGGAAAGGGTTGCTAAGCATTGGAATGGGCTGCCCAGGGAGGTGGTGGAGTCACCAATCTTTTGGGGAGTTCGAGAAATGGCTGGACATGACATTCAGTGATGTAGTTTAGCTGACAGGGTGGCGTTTGGTTAAAGGTTGGACTTGATGATCTTGGAGGTCGTTCCCAAACAAAATGATTCTGTGCTTCTGTGATATTGCATTGATCCATTTAATATAATCTCACAAAATGGCCAGTAGCAGACACCTGAAGACAAGTGCAAAAACAAAGTAATGGTGCAGAGACGCTTTCCCAGAACAGTTCCATTTCCTGCAGTCTGCGTTGCAAAGACATCCTCTGATAGATTTCTCTTCAAGAATTTGTCTTTTTTTTTTTT
>VYZT01021150.1:17189-42161 GCA_013400735.1 Pomatostomus ruficeps
AATTTATGCAAGCACTCAGCATCCAGATACTTTGGAGCAAAGAGTTTCTCACCGTACGTGTATTTAGATATCTGTATATTAAATTTAGACAACATTAAGCTAAACCTGTCAGGTTTTGAATGGCATTTGCATTATCAACTTGAAGCTCAGGCAGGCAAATTCTTAGGGTTCAGTCATAAAGGCACCTTCTTAAAGCAGGAATTTCAGTCTCTTAAAGTGTGCAAGCTTGGTACATGGGATATCTCCTGTTAATTCTGGGAACAGCAATTCCACATGCAATTGGGTTAGTAGTTCCCTCATCCCAGTTTACCCATCAGCTTCAGTTTGTTATCCATGAGAAAAGGTGTCCCAGCACAGCAGGAGTCTGGCTGGCAAATGAGGCTCTTCCAGACCCTCACAAGCTGAGTAATGAAAGGCTGAGGGAGTAATCAGTCCCCAGCCTCTGTGCTGAAACTCCCATTCCCCCCCTTGTCAGGCTGGAAATTGGATTGCAGGCCTTGCAATTAAAGAAGTAGCTGGAAGAAGATAAATTTTAAGTATTATTGCCAATTCTCAAAGGTTTCCCTACTGCTCTGTACCAACACAGCTCTCCAACTTCTGAATTTCTGGTGGATTTCTGTTTATCATGTCATAGAGTTACCCAAGTAGTCTAGAAAGGCAGGAATGTCACAGTACTGGTGCAGAATTATTGGAGGCTGACAGAAATGAACTCAAACAGGAGATACATTGAAGGAAAAGAGTTGAGGATTGCATCAGTCCACACAACCCTTTGTAAATAGATACACAACGTCACTGCGAGTAATTTTATTTGTATTGCTATTATAAAAATGGGGAAAATACTCTGTAGGGACTTTCCAGTGCCAAAATACGGAGAATTGTTTAGTTCTTTCTCCAGTTTTCTGTCCTGACTGGAAGTTTTCATTGTCAAGAAACAGGAATCCAAAGGCAGCAAAAAGCCCTTACCCCTGTTGACCCAATAAAAAAATACACCTTTGGGTCCATGACAAAGAAAAACACCAACAGAAATTCTCCTCCAACCTACAGGCCACTAACAACATGTACAGCAAAAGAAACTTTTGTGCCAGAGGGTTCTTTCCAGTGGTCTAAGCATCTACAGCAAATTCCCTTCATGCTGTTCAGTTAAGTTCAAATCATCTGAATTATTCAATATGACAGAGAAAACCATCCTCATCTTGAAAAGAGCTGCACACTCCTAGGGGCTGTCGAATTCAGGGAACAAAAGCAGTGCCAGGCCCTTCTGGTGCCATCCCACTGATGTCAACAAGCTTCCATCAGCAGATCTGACAGCAGAATTTAACTCCTCATTTTTATGTAAAAGAAGCCTTTATGGTAGGATTAAGAAGCCAGACCACTGCATGCTGAATTTAAATATGTCAGTCCCCTAAGAACTGACTGAAGACAAAAGAATAATATGTGTCTATGAATGAAAAACCATGTTTAAATCTTAAAATTGCTTCAATATATTAAAAAAATGTATTATGTCATCTAAAAAAAAAAAGTATTTGCATTTAAGTAAAAAATTTAGCAAATGCCTAAAGGTAAAAATAAAATTAAAATAAAAAAGATGTGTCTGGATGTAACTGTCACACAAACAGAAAATACACTGAGTATTCAGAGTTTGGTTTATTATGAAACCTTCATTGTATTGGGTGTTTCATGTGTAACTTTCTGTGACTGACACTGAGTCACTGTATCCAGCCACAGACACCGAGATCAGCTGAGATCAGAGCCCAAGAACAATAATCCCTGAATGGATGTTTATGGAATAGATGAAGAGATGGTTCTTCCTTCCCACCCTGGAGAGTTTTCAGCCTTGACAGAAAAGGCAGACAGGAGCCCCCAGGAGATGTCTCAGACCAGCTCTACAGTCACTGTTTGCTGATTGTGATCTCAAATCCTCTGTGGGAAACTCAAACACACCTGGTGCCGCTCTTCCCTGGCATTGTCAGGATCTTCCCTGGGATTAACTCAATCTTTTAAAACTGGAAATTCTCAGGAATAATTCCCATTGGAGTTTGGCATGTAGGAAATTCCAGGGTTCACTCCGAGTAGCCCGGCCGAGTGCAGCCACCCAGTTTGAAGGGGGAGCAGTTGGCTGGAGAGGCAGTGAACACTCTTAAATTGGTTCCTGGTGCCAGGGAATGTTCCTGATGAAGTCTAATTGTTTAAATGTTTTTGTAAGTGCCTGGTTTCCCTTTAATCCATCCCCACATTAAGGACCTATGAGACACCAATAAAACATAGAATGAAGGGCCAGCACTGGTCCTGTTTGGGATCTCATCTGAAGATCGATCTTTGCAATCCTTAGCAAGCACATGGTGCATCTTCACATTGCATACAAAGTGCATGGTTTTGTCACACCAAGGACTATGTAACCAACAGATATAAAGGTGAATTATATTTTGTAAAAAAGTATTTCATTAGGGCGCCTAAGCCTGAAAATGCTCATAAATTTGGCATTATGGTAACACTGATGTATCAATCACCTGGGTAGAGAACAGAGAATGGTCAGGTCCATCAGTTTCTGACATTGTTATCATCAGAGATTCACAAAATTCAGAGTTTTGATTCCTGGACCCCAAGAAAAGTGGTAATATTGACGTGCTTACCCTTGCCTTTCCCTAAGGGAGGTGCCTAGACCTGTGCTCCTGATGCTGATATTTAATGGAATAAATATCTCTGTGTGCACTGAGCTCTCTTCTCCAAAGTTAACAAAGGTGAGGAGCAACCTGGAAATGGGTGTTCTGATTTCCCTGCTATAAATAGAAATAATGCTATTGGTTAATTTCTAGACTTGATTTTAAATGTTTTTTTCTCTATTATAATACTGCATAATACTGTTTCTTGCATGAGTCTCATTGGAACATGAAATGAAGATATTTGTCATTTACCATTATTAACAAGTCCATGCCAATCTCAAAGAATAATTTCTGCTTTTTTTCCCCATCCAAAAAATCCAGCATGATTAATTACACCCGAAGCACCCTGTCAGCTATGTAAACTATTTCTGCTTGATGCCTCTTCCTAACAGTTGTTCAGTCTTGCTCTGCATTTGTGGAGAGCAGCTGAATCCTACTCCGGGGTGTCCTCCAAGAAAAACAAACAGGCAAACTAACCAAAACCAAAAAAGTGAACTTTAATTTGTCAATATGCAATTTGCCTGATCAATTAATATTTTTCCTAGGTTAATGAATTCATTTTTGCAAAATCCCATCAGGTATCTGACTCTTTATCAATTTAGTGTGAGAATTGAAGAGGGACATTGCATTCAGTAATCTTAAACCTGTTCAGAATGTCAATAAACAGAAAAACCAATGCCTGACCCAAAGCTACCAAGAACACAAGAAACTTTTATCATACCGATGACAAGACTGAGCAGCAAAAACCTGCAAAACCTGAAGGAGCCCACTTTTGTAATGTTCAACTTTATGCCATAGACTCAGTTCCTAAAAGGTGAAATCTGCACTGAAAAGCTGCTTCAGGATGCACCTGCACCACGTCATGGAGGTTCTAGGTTTTCCACGAGAGGAATATCTAAGTGTAGTCAATCCTCTCTAACGATCAGGATAAAAGGGACACAAGTATCTCTTTCCACTTCAGTCCACCTGAATTTAATTTTTCCAAGAGAGGATATTGCATGGACTCTTTTGGAATGTATTCTCTTTCCTGTTTTGTTGTTATTGGCAGAAATCCTCAAATTGTTTTTGTTTTTGTTTTTTTTTTCCAGAGGGTAATTATCTTTTCCGTGAAGAGTCATTCCCTGTTGATTATTGTGAAATTTCAGCTGTATTTGTGTTGGTTGTAGCATTTTTCATTTTCCACTTTCAAGGCAGGATTGTCTTTTGTCCTTCACTTAGCACAGAAGCTGCTAAGCCCACTACTGCTGATTTTATGTTTAAAGTGACATATTTTCATCAATTTTGAATTAACGTAGACATTGAATTGAAGATGGGTATGAGCTTTCTTCTAGAGCTATAGATATCCAAAACTAATGCTGATAAATAAAATAAAAACCTAAAATGTTTTCAATAATAAAGTATATACAGGAAAATGTAAACTGAGGAGCGGAAATGCCATAATTTTTCCCAAGGATATCATTAAGCTTTATTTAAAAAAATAAAATTAACCAGATATTAGGACCTCAAAGCCTTCTCATAAAACATGAAAGTTTTGATGCCATTAGACTGAAAATAACTGACTGACTTCTACTTAAGTATAAGAACACTTTCTTGTCTGGTGCATTAAATTGCACCAGAAGTTTAAAGTGTCTTTTGTAAATTACAGCAAATATGTTTCAATGGGGTATAAAAACTCCCCCAAAATACTCAACAGCTGGACATATATATGATGGAAACAATTATGACTGCTATCTTTTTAAGAAAGATATGAAAATATGGTGAATTTAAGGATTACTTTAAACAAAACCCAATTTTCTTCAATATTTTCTTGGCAATTCTATTTTTAATCCCAATGTCAATGGAAGTTCTGTGTCAATTTTTTTAAAATTTGATATATAGGGTGATGAATTCTTTTGGAAAAGAAGCAATTAGTAATAAATAGCTGGCATCCCATAGTGTGATGCATCAATTTAAGGCAGACATGGTTTCTGAACACATCTTTCAACTGAGAAAAATTTGTTTCTCCCATATGTACTTCTTAGACATGTTTGAAATGCTAAATCATCTCTTTCCAGACAATGTCAGCAAATGTTTCCAGCACATTTCCAAAATTTATTGCAAAAATGGAAAAGATATTACTTAGTAATATTACTTAGGGCATTATTTAGGAAGTTTGGGGTTTGATCCTTTTTTATGCTTTTCATTCTTTTTGTGTTGTGTATGATTTAAAAAATCTTCTATTATTGTGCAGCACTATAAAAAAAAAATCAATGGTGTCACATTATATTTATTTTTAATCACTAAAGGACACTATTGTTCTGTTAGGTGTGGTGTGAAGGTTTTGATCATCCCAAAATGTCTCCTCTTGACCCTGAGCACGTTCTTTCTCTGTCATGTCCTACACTCAGTGCTTTTTATTCTCAGAATAGCTTCACCAGCCATTTCTCAAATTTGGGAGAATGTTCTGGAAAGTTGGCAGGTAATCTGCCTGAAGGAGTGTGCTAGTTTGGAAACAAACCAGTGGGAGATCAAAGTCAGAATTACAATTTAATATGAAAATTAAAATCAATGCAGTAGCACAGAAACACGGCCAGAGTCAGGATGCAGCTGACACGATGCTGGTCAGGGGGGTGGCAGCAGCCCCGTTCAGTGGTGGCTGCAGCCCTGCTGGAGGGGTTCTGCTGGAGCCGGGATCCTGTACAAGGGTCTGGTCTGCACCTGCAGCTCCAGGGGCAGCTCTTGGCCTCTGGCAATCCAGCAGGCAGGGCTGCTGGGCTGTTCCAAACCCAGATTGTATCCAGGTGGGAATGCTCGGCTCCTCCCCTGGGCGGAGCATCTCCCAATGGGATGCTGGAATTCTGTGAGTGCTGGGTGGGTCCTTGATGGGCCATGGACAGAGAGAGCCCCGGAGGGAGTTATCAGGGCTGGGTCATGGAGGAGATAAGGAGCGCTGCCCCAGCTGTGCTGACAGCTCGGGAAGGTGGGGATAGAACACATTCCTTTGGGAACATTCTACATTGTAACCTGACACAAGGAGGAAAAACATCAACAGAATAAATTTTGTTTCTGACAAAGATTCGTAGACCCTTGGGATAATTTATGATGGAGAGGACCTCTAGAGGTGTCTAATCCAACCTCCTGCTCAAAGTCAGCTCAGCTCTGAGCTCAGACCAAGTTTTTTACGTTCTCTTTTAACCAGAAAACCTCCAAGGGTGGAGACTGCAAAAGCTCCTTGGGCAACCTGCTCTTCTACATTAGAGTTCACACAACAAAAAACCTTTTCCTTGTATCTAATTTGCATCCCTCTTGTTTCAGTTTACGCTGTTGTCTCTTATCCACCCACCAGATCCGGCTGATGGGTCTGACTTGTGTCTTCTCACTGACTAACCTCTGTCAGATCTCCCCACACCTTTCCCTTCTTCAGGCTTAAAAAACCCAGTTTCCTCAGTTTCTCCTCATGGGCCACATGTTTTAGCCTCTCCACCATCATATTATTAAAATATTTTTGAAATGAACACTTCAGAGAGCTCTTCAGAGTACATGATCATTGTGATCTTTTTTTAAATAGAAAGATGCATTGTTCTACCCACAGGCGATGTTACAGTGAATAATTCAGAGATGATAACCATCTCCTCTTGTCGGTGTTTGAGTGCATCTCCTCTGTGCACTCGAAGATCAAGCCTTACTCCACATCCCTTTAGGATTTTCCTGGAGACTCCTTCTTTGAGATGGCAAATTCACTGCTCAGAGGGTAAATTTACAAGTATTGCTTTTACGGGGAAAAGCATTCTCGTGTTCACAGCAAGGATAGTGATTACCCTCACTTTACCCTCTTTTAGATTAAATAACCCTCTTTTACAGTTCATGACCCTGCTGTGCTCTAAACTGCCTCGTCCCTCCCTCATCACACTGAAAATGTGTCCATCTTCCCCCTGGAGGGAACCATGCTTATGTTAAAAGTTTCTTTTATTGAGCTGAGCATTCTGCTACCTTTGGAAAAGAAATTTTAGGGGCAGCTCTGGTTGCTCATCTGCCCACTCTGGTTTGTTGGTAAAAGAGTATCAGCAAATATTGCTCTCTATGTGCCCCTTGAAAACACAAAAAGTGCATGGAAACATTCACCCACTGATCCAATGAATTGAATCTTTCATCCTTTGAGCAAATATAATTGAATTGGCTGTTATGGTGGCTGTTTTCAATTACTGCCTCAGAATTTATTGGCTTGTCTTCCTGCTAGAGACCTTGAGAGTTCGGCAGGGAATTCTATCAGTGACTGCCTTTGGGAAAGCTGTTGTGGTAGCTAGTCTTGGTTAAATTTTAATATTTAATGTAATTGTAATTAAAAGCACACCTTGGCCCATTGCCATAGCTGAGCAGCACCTGAAGCAGGTCAGGATGCTCCACAGAACCTAAAATGATGGTAGGTAAATATATTCAAGCTATTGGCACTTATCCCTGATCAATAAAGTCCATTAGATCTAGAAAGTTGTTTGTCCCATCCCAAGGTGATATCTCAAGGTGTGACCTTCTTACTTGTAGTGGTGATAAAGCATCACCACCACATGGTGGGGCAGAGAGGTAAAAAACCAGAGAAATTCATGGCAGGGCAGTTTCAGGGAATTTGTGGCAAGCATACAGATTGTAGAGCTGGTCTTTGCACGAATAATGGGCCTCTGATTTTAGTTTATCCACAGGAATCCATTCAGAAACCCCTGCTGGAGAAATGTTGGTAGTGATGGCTGTGGAACTCCAGGAACTCAGCACAAGGCAGCACCTGAATGCAGTTCAAGGATGGCAAGAGAGTTTTGTAACCTCAGCTGCGCCATCCACTGTCTGTAATATTCCGGGGATTTAAGCCAACTAATTTAAAGCTAGCCTGGGCATCTTGCAAGCCCCAGTCACACACCTGAGCACGGGACAGACTGACTTTGCACAGAAAGCACCTGTTCCATCTTGCTTTTGCTGCCGATGGCAAGACTGGAGGAGAAATCCAGCCTGTGCATCCAGAGCAGGCTGTGACCTTCACTGGGAAGAGATGTGGTGAGGGAAGCAGGGTGTGAAATTGGAGCTACCTGCTGTAATTTTGCAAAATGAAAATGAGATGAGCAGCCAGAGTTCCCAGCCAGCTCCTTGCAGATCAAAGCTGGGCTGCTCTGTTCCAGCAGCTGACAGCACACTATACTGGATCAGACTGGCGGGCTGACATCATTTTCCTGGGAAATGCCATCCCCTTGCAGAGCTGCTGCCCTTGATAAAAAGGGCGCAGAGGGTCATCCTGCTCTCCCTGCTGAAAGTTATTACACAGGCAGATGCTCAAGTAAAACTTTTTAGGGGATTTGCTTCATCTAACATCCATCTCCTGCCAAATGACCACTTTGATGTGCCATCTGAGTTGGCCTGTGTTGAAGCCAGGACTGCTTTTTTCTTTCCTTTTCTCTTTCCCCTTTTTCCTTTCCTTTCCTTTCCTTTCCTTTCCTTTCCTTTCCTTTCCTTTCCTTTCCTTTCCTTTCCTTTCCTTTCCTTTCCTTTCCTTTCCTTTCCTTTCCTTTCCTTTCCTTTCCCCCACTTACTTTTTCTTTTCTATTTTGCTTTATTTATTTTGTCAAGTGCACCATGCTGTGCTCATTTGATTATTTCATAAACTCTCTTTTAAACACACATTTTTGATCTCTCTGGCTCTCTGGAATTCTCTTACCCTACCACTCAATAACATCCTGATGCCCAGAGCTGGTGTGACATGCACTGATGTGAAAGGAACTGAAAGGGCACTGCCTTGTTCCTGTCAGATGACTGCTATGGACTCTGCCTAAACCATGTGCACAAAGTACTGTATTGCCACATCAATTCTAGAAGGACTAAAAAGGACAAGTGAAATTAAACCAAATTGTGAAATACACTGTCCCTGTGAATTTGATTCCCGGCTGTCTTGCTACACAAGAAGGTGGCAGGCAGGCGCAGGATGGTTTGTGGCATTTCCTGAGTCACTCTTTGGACTCCTCGCTGACCTGCTGCAAGCTGATCTCGGCCCTGTGCACTGTGAGGAAAGTGAGGACCATTCCGAAGTGCTCAACATTATAAATCAATCATAAATGATGTATTTGTAATGTGTGAGGGCTCAAGTCTATGTGGTGTTAAATCTTTGTGTAACTAATGGGGTAAATACCTGTGAGTTAGCCAGGAGTCTCCTGCTGCCCTGCCAATACGTGATCACTTCTGTGCTAACAGGCTGTAATGATTTCTGAGTTACCACATGAAGATATATTCCTAAATGAGATATTATATAGACATTAAGCCTCACTCTGGTTTACCCAAATACACCATTTTCAGCTATATCTCTATAGCCAAAAATGTTACTTCAATATATCACTCAGGCATCACCTATAATTAAAAGGAAAATGGTGGCAAAATTGACATGAAATAGGTTTTGGGGTTTTTTTTCTGAGAAGCAATAAATTCTTATTTCTAATTTGCTTCTGGTGCAAAACCAATCCAAATCAGCGATAAAAAGAATCACTAGTAGTCTTCAAATAATTAGAAATTAGTATTTGTATAGTTATTATTTGATTGCTACAACAGTCCAGGGGGAGACTCTCTTGGAGAAATGTGTGTGATCCTATAGGTTAGGGGGACTTCCACAGCTCATCTAACTTAGGAATGTATTTTAGGACAAGGGGGAATGGTTCTAAACTGACAGAGGGCAGTGTTAGGTTGGATATAAGGGAGAAATTCTTGAGAGTGAGGGTGGTGAGGCCCTGGCACAGGTTTCCTAGAGAAGCTGTGGCTGCCAAATCCCTGGAGGTGTCCAAGGCCAGGCTGGACAGGGCTTGGAGCAAGTTGGGATGGTGAGAGGTGTCCCTGCCTGTGGCAGGGGATGGAATGAGATGATCTTAAAGGTCGCTTCCAACCCAAACCTTCCATGATTCACAAAAGAGTAAAGTCATTTAACTTGGTCTCATTCCAGCTCCAGATATGAGCAATGAAGTTATCCACCCCATGGCTGTCAGTCAACAAGGGGTTTTGTTGCAGTGTGTTTATTTCCTCCTGAGAAAGCCTGAAAATGGTCCATTTTCGCAGTGTTTTTGAATCCTGCTGAAGTCCTGCCTACAGTCCTGGCTCCCTGTCCCTCCTTTTACCTCCCCTGCACAGACTGATGCAGGAGGTAGCCAGGGAGGATGATGCCTTAAGGTTTAGCTTTTATATTTATGAGCTCCTGCACTGCTTTAGTGTGTAACTCTCACACTCCACATGGGCTGGGAGCTCCTGTTCTCCCATTCTGGTCAGACACAACAAATCCTCTCTAGGCCTGCACTCAAGGACACCTCGTTGTTCCAGGCCCCCAAATATGGAAACTGAGCCTCTAAAAGGGGGGACAGACTTGGGGTAAATTCCATCATCACCTGAAATTGTAATTGGAGAATTAACCCTGACATGTAAACTGATCAGAACTTAGAAAAATGTAGAAAACTTGTGACCCAGGGTCCATCTTGGGTGTAGCCTCTCCCAAGAGAAGGCTTTGACTGCCTGAGGTGTCCCTATTGAAGGCCCTTCAATAAATCCCCATTTTATTCTCTTACTCTTGTCTGGCCTCTGTTCTAGGTAGAATCCAAGGCATCAAGGATGTCCAACACACAGAACCTTGGCCACAACCAAGCTTTGCTTCAGCAGCAACGGTTACATGAGGAAGATGTTACTAAAGGTTAAAAAAAAATTAATATCTAATTTTATTCTCACCTGTAGGGACAAACCAGACACCACGGATGAATGCTGCAGCCAGCCAGGTATGAAAGGTGCACGGTGAGAGCAATCCTCATCACTTCTCTTGTGAGCTCTGATGCTTTCCAAGCAATTACAACACACATCCTTTGGCAGGCAGGCGTGTGCCCTACCCACCAGACAGAGCCATGATCCTCTTTGCTCCTTCCCTGCATCCTGATGTATCTTTAATTCTGTCATTACAATTGTATCAGCTTCAGCAAGAAGACTTGTCACAGCCCCCCGTTTTGGCGAATGAATTTATTTCTATTAATCTGTTGCTCGCAGCTTTTCCTGCTTGTGGCTCACTCGCTCACTTGAAGAAGTTTCTGCTGAGACGATTGTGTTGGCTGTTCGTTTGCCAGTCTGTCCTTGGGTGCTGGCATCTGACCTGTTGACCAATTTCATCAAGCTTGAAAGAAGGATGGAAGTTTCGCAGATAATTGAGTACTGAAGAGCATTATGAAGATGGGCAGGTGGGTGGCGGGGAAAGATGAATCAATTTGGCAAAAGGCAGAGGCGGCAGAGCTCACGCGTCAGCCTTGCTGCTCAGCAGTGGGATTGTTCCATGCTGCACCCAGGCTGCAGCTGTGCCTTCACTGCCCCTTGTGCAAGGACACGACACTCCCTGGTGGGAAGAGGAACGCAGTGAATTTCAAATTCCAGCAGTTCAGGGTCTGCTCCTTCTGATGGAAGGAACTCTTCTCCTTCAGTATTCCCTGCCCCAGGAAGTTAAATGAAATAACATTGTTGGTTCTTGTCTGTCTGCCACTTCCGTCCTGTTCTTACAGTGTTTTATAAAGTCATGATGATTTAACTTTTTAAGATTACTGATAAAAATGGTGATTAAGTAAATGTTATTATCACTATGACCTATTAATGGAAAAGAAAAATCCCAGTTGGATTCTCAGCTCTCGGTTTGCCAGTACTTTCCTACTCCTTGGAAAAAAACCCCTAAAAATTATTTAAAAGGATATGGAAAACTTGGAAATACTATGTATTTATTGTAGGAAGTACCCTAGGCAATAATTGGGAACAAAAATAATAAAACATTCAAGGTTCACATTTGATACCTGGAGTAGAATTAAAGAGAAAGGGAGAAAGGAAGCATGCAGGCAGGAAAACAAACATTGCTTTGATAGGAAAAAAGTGTTCAAATACCCGATCTTGGGTTGATAATGTTGATAATCTCTGTCCAAATTTTGGTCATCATTTCCCAAATATCTTGAAATGTACAATTATTTACTTTTCTCTTCTCTGTTTGTATCTCTCCTAATGACCTGGGCTTTGACATCTCACTTTTTCCCATGCCAATGATCAACACATTAGATTCTTCCTTTCCATAAATTTAATTTTCATTTAGTTCTTCAGATATGCTATGTGGTGGATGTTACCCACTTTAGTTTATCCAGTGCCAGAGCTACCTTGCCTTTCTGATTCTTAAATTATCCTAAATACATCTGTACCCTGCCCCCCAAATAATTTAATTTACTCATTAACCAAATTTGGAATGGGAGGACAAATCGGTCAATTCAATTGTGAGTTTATTTATGACTTATTGGTTCAGTCACTTGGGAAGGGGATGAAGGCTGGTCTGGCTCCCTCCTCTCTCTGGCTCTCAGTGATGCTGTGCTGTCTGTTAGAGCACTGATTGAACACGTAAATACTAAAACTGATCTACTTTAAAATGTGAAAACTTCATGTGATCACAAACACAAACTACAGTGTTGCTTCAGATCAAAATTCATTTTTAGTGAAAGCAAAAGGCTGGTTGAGATCCTCAGCAGATGAAACAAAGAATAAATCCAGTTGAGGAACACCAGAATTCTCCTTTAGGAGTATGATCCTACATTTGTTCTTTGCATTAATTGATTTTTATAAAATATAAGATCCTCACTTATTCTAACCCTGTCATTTAGTGATGTGACAATTAACCTTGTCTTTAATTGGAAAGTAAGAAAAAAACCTACTATGAATATTTCATCCTGGTAGGAGTCTTCCTTTTGAAACAGAAAGGAATTGACTGTTCTTGACATTTCTCATGAACTTTGTCTCTTAAATTTCCCTAGCAGTGGTCTCCACAGTGAGCCATCAATCTCCACATCATCTCAACTCTGAGAATCAAACAAAACCAAAATATTTTAAGAGATCAGGAATTAATCTTGAACAGAACTCGTTTAACTCAATATATCCTAGAACTGCCAGCAGCTGAAGGAAAATGTAATTTGTAGATAAAACAGAAGCTTTGCTGTTCTTTACAATTCAGGATAGACTCTGACCCCTTCTCATGCTGATCTGACTGTTCAGCACAATGGGTGCATTCACTTTCTTCCTTAGAGGAATATATTACTCAGCATGAGGATATTTTCCCAATATTTCAAAATTTGGCAGTTATAAAATAAAGGAAGACAATACACTACATTAATGAAAGAACAGGTAACTACATTTTGAGAAGAGCAAAACTGAGTTTATACAATTAAACAGAATATACTGGTATCAAAAAAAGAAGTAGGTGTTTCTTAAACTGCTAATTCGGTATAAGTAACCAAAAAAGATGGATAGGATTATTCTATTAGCTCACTGATAGTGGACTGGATTTTCTTTTTTTCTAATTTTTAAAATTTATTTTTATTTTTGGAACACTGCTCCAAATCTCATTATTTACCCAATTAATTCATATTTCCTAGGTTTTCACTGAATTTTCTGTGACTTTCGCCAGCTGTGAACAATGTCTAGCTAGAATGTAACATTGTCTCTTTTCCACCCATTCCAAGGAGGTTATTAAAGTGTAGTTATGAACTTTAAAGAAGGGGAAGGAAGGCATGAATGCCCTGCTGGAAGGGAAATTGTCCATTTTTTACCAGGAGAAAACAGAGAAATAAAAATCATTGAGCAACATGGTCCAGCAGGAGGTGTCCATGGTGAGGAGCTTGGAACTAGATGATCTTTAAGGTCCTTTCCAACCCAAATAGTTCTATGATTCTATGATTATTTAGAAAGAAATAAACTATTGTCCTTCTCTGAGCAATTTTTTTTCAAAGACCCTTGGACCCCAGAGTTCCAAATGGCAGAGTTTAGAAATGTTCAGCTTGCATAACGAGAAAGAAGAGAGGAAACCATGAAAAGCAAAATTTAAGCAAGGCCCATTCCATTTTTAATGTTGTTGACGGCAGCCTAGTTCATCGTGGATATAAAATAACTAAATGCAGCTGCTGCTCCTGCCATTAATGATAAACCCATCATCATCAGCTGGTCTCTTTGGGGCAGGAGGACACTCCAGCACAGGTTTCTTACTCAGAGCCAGTGAGTGCAGATGCAACACCACAGCATGGACCAGCAAGGGGAAAACACGATGGGTGGAGGAGCCTTGGAATTAGAAGGTAATTACAACTTCATAGAGCAAAGGGGTTATGAGAGTAAGGGAAGAAGAAGAAGAAAGTTTTCCAGGAAATCCTGGGAAATTGGAAGAAAAAAATGGAGGTTTTTTGCCTGTATAACCATGTCATAGGACTCAACCTGTAGGGAATCTTATCCTTAGGGATAAAGACCATGTCTTGCTTTAAGTCTCTGAATACTAAGAAAAGATTCAAAGACAGGTACATCAGAGAAAAGTAACACTCAACAATAATTGCAAGACCATGGATATGCAGGTCTGATTTTTATTTTAGACTAATGGGCTAAATCCCCAATTGGGTACATTGCTAACATGCATTTCAAAGAACAGAACCAATATTCACGTGTTTAACCAAGACCCAGTGGAAAAGAGTTTTAACAGGTTTTGTAGACAAAAGTTATTTCTCACACCCCAAAGGTCTTGTCAGCTTTCAAAAACTCTTAACCAACCACAAACTCTCCCACAAACAAACAAAAAACCCAACAGACAAAATTCAAAACCTCTTGTGGTTTCTAGAGTACAGCTGGAATTTTAAAAACCCTAACTACTTACTTGAGAGCATTTAAAAAAAAGCATCAGGAATAAGAGAGACAGAATTACAACTGTTCCAAGATTAGAGAAAAAAAAGCCCAGTTTTCACAGTTGTCACCAAAGGAATCTGTGCAAGACTTGTGTTGTTTGAAATATTCATAAGCAATCCAAGGAAAGGGAACAAGTAGAGAAGTGACAGAATTTGCAGATGACAGAAAATGATTCAGGACATTTTAAAGTGAAATACATGCAAGAAATTGCAGCAGGTTTTCCTGTTCTGGGTGATAAAGAGCTACAATTGCTGATGGATGACTGTTCTTGTTAAATGCAAAGGGGTACACACAGGACAGGAGTTCTCACTGTACATAAAGAGAGGCAACCACTAAATCAGCTTTTGCCACTCTGAAAAGGACCCAAGAGTCGCTGTTCCCACTGTTCCTGGTCTCATCAGAAATCCCGCTCAGTAATAAAGAACTTTCAAGAAAGGCAAATAGAGCATTGTTGCTAAAAACGATAGAGAATAAAACACAAAAACATTAAGGGAAAAAAGTTAAGAGAAATACTTAACTTTGTGCCTGTATAGAAATTCTTTTCTCTACTTGAAAAAGGAGATAGAATCAAAAAAGTAGAGAGGTAAGATCAAAGTCATGAAAAACCTTTCCTATAAAGAAGTATTTTAAAAAATATTGCAAACTTAAGCAGGTATTTTGAGACTTTTCAGATGAGAAAAGTGAGAGAGAGTATGATAGAGACCAACAAAATCATGAGCTGCATGGAGAAAGCAGAATGGTCAGGAGAAAATTCTTTCATTATTCACTTTGGAAAACAGAAAAACAAATAAGCTGCTCTGAAACGGATAGAAATAAGCACTTTCTCCACCCAGTATATGGTTAGGCAGTGGAATTCTATGGGATTTTCAGAAGGTCAGACACTAAATGGGTTCACAGTAAGATACATTTATGGGAGAGAACTCCTGCTGCAAATCCGTCCTGCGGCAGAGGTAGTAAAGGATGAGAGAAGGTGGGCGGGCTGGAGGGACAGAGCACCCTGAGCACTGCTCTGGGGTTTGAGCAGCTGTTTTATTTAACAGCTCAGGACTAAAGCATAACTGCACGTTCCAGCTCTTTCACCCCTGGTTGATTTAGACAGCAGCGTGACAGAGCTCCTGAAATGCTGCCCTGTGTCTTCAAAGGAATTGCTTTCTGCACAGCTATTCATTATTTGTTTGTTTGCTTATTTCAGGGGTGTGAAAACAGTCTGGAAGTGTCCAAGGGACACAGCAGACACTTTTCAAATCCATTAAACTCCACCAACCAAATTCTGCTTCGCCCGTGCTGTCAGTGGCCTGAAACTGAAAGCAAACCAATTTGGGGTAAGTTATTTTCTTTCCATATCAAAAGACAGATTAGAAATCTTGAACTCTGAAAAACTCCCCTGGCAAAACAGATATTCTGGTTTCATGATCTGCTGCTATCCATTTTATCTATCCAAATATATACTTATGGGTTTTATTTCATGGAGCCCTGAAAAGCTTTTAAAAAGATAGTGATGAGTAGTGCAGCTTTCCCTGGCCTGCCCTTTCTGACTGCTTGGGCAGGCGTTAATCCTGTATTTCAGGAAGCAGCAATTCCTGAATTTTGCAAGTGGACTGAAGGTAAATTGACAAATTAAATTCTCCATGTATTTTGCAATAGGAAAACGCAATGCCTAGTGAATCCTTGCAATGAGTTAAATCCCTCATAAGTACTTGTGAACTGTGATTTAATACCCTCTTAACTTCCTTTCACTGGTCTAAATGTGTTCAGCTCTGCAATCCCTTCCTTGTAAGAGCCCTTCTGTTTGGAGGAAGCTGGGAAACTGTTTAGATAAGCAAAGGAGTGCTCACAATGTTGTCTCAGCGAACTTTCTATTAGTTTTTGGAAAGATTCCAGATTCCAATTTAAAGTAAAGGGCACCAGACTGAGCTGAGGAGGGGTAGAGAAGGGAATTAAAAGGACTGATTCCGCTGAAATAACAAATACAAGTTTGACCCAGGATTTAAGCTTTGGCAAGGTGCTCCAAGTAGTTTCCTTAAACAGTCCACAGAGGAATGGTTTATTTGCACAAGTTCAAATGAGGAAATATCTTAACACTGGGGTTAGTTATCATATTTACCAGGCCCAGAGAAACCCTGATTTAGGAGATGTGGCACATGCTTTGCATGCAATAGGCTATAATCACACAGTTTAGTGCTTCCTGTACTGCAGTGAATTTTGCATACAACAAATGTTCCCCATCAGCTCTCCTTTCTGTTCTTCCCCTGCATTGCAACCCCCTGCCATTCCAAGAATAAATATTCTTTTACTTGTGCAGCAAGTAAAAGAAGTTTATTTCTTTTTTTTTTTTTTTGGCTAGAGTAAGCAGGAACGCTACAAAATACTAGATTCATCTTAAATCTCTTTTCTTAGTATTTAAATTTGCCACAAATCAGCCCTTGGCTTCAGGCTCCCGGATAAAGGCTTAAAGACACACACAGCTGGCTATATACCACCGTAAACTCCATGTTTTCTAACAGCAAAGGTCTTGGCTAACCTCTTTTTCAACTGTGTTCCAACGTGCCAATTAATTTAGATGATTCAGATCTGTGGCTTTCCATTCTCCCTGGAAATAATATAACTGTTTTTTAAACTGTAGCCAAACTGCTGTTCTCATTACCTATGTTCCTCACCACCAGCACCAGGAAGGGGTGTTCCAAGAAAGAAATCCCAGATACCACTGAAATGAATGGATTTGCTTTTCCAAGTGAAGGTGAAGGGAACTTCATTCCAACACAACACATCAGAGGTGCTCAGAACACCAGGAGCATTGAGTTTTGGCTTCTGATTTGGTGTGGCCTCTCACTTCTTTCAGCTGTTCCCTAAATTGAATCTCAGCTGGTAATTATTGAATGGCTCAGTCCTTTTATGTTCATCTTTTTCTCTCTCCCATTTCGCAAATGGAATCCATTCTTGCCAAATGATGCAGAGCTGTTTGGAGTAAGAGTCTTGGCATTAACAGTCCTGGCAATCCTGGCAGGTTTATTTAGTTTTCCTTCTAATCTCTACATCCAAACCCAACTTCATGATTTGCCAATCCAGAAACCTTAAAAAACCTTTGATTTCCTTGATATAATTATTTTCACTCTGAATCATTCACTCATTTTGCCTTTTCTCCCCCCTAAATTGTTAAACTGCCTGTGCTGCCTACACTTCACCTCACAGGCTGAGGTAGCACGCACTCTTTGCCATAACTGTCCTGGCTGCTGTCCCTGCAAACCTTCCCCAGGACAAGAAGGCCACGTTAAACCAGTGGGTCCAGAAGAGTTTAACTCCTCTGACACCGTACTTGAAAAATACCTGGCGCTGAGATTAAAGCACTGGCATCCACCAGGGGCTGGTGCTCCCCAGTGAAACTGCTCTAGGGGAAAACACCGAGGGTGAAAGGCCTGGATGGACAAATCACAGCTCCTGCAGACTCCACTGTACAAGCTGTAAAACCTTTGAAACTGGTCCTGCTTGCAGCGAGGCAGCATGTTTTAATTGTGTCAAAAGCACAGTTCAGTTGTTGCTTTATTAAATCATCTATTTTGAATAAGCTTGTGTCTTACTGGCTGGTTTCAGGATGCAAATGTGCAGAGTTTCTCTCCAGAAAACAAGCCACATAAATAAATAAATAAATAAAGGATTTTGGATTAATACTTCAAAAAATTTGGGGCTAATTCTGAGAGATTTTGAAATGGCCATTTCTATTTATCTGGATGGATATTCAGCTCTGGGAGTCCTTGCAAGATCTCTGTCAATCTAGGATTTAGCAAGATTAACCTCCTTTCAAACCAAGGGGTTTTTTGAGACTGACAGCTCCTTTTTATCTCTTTAAGCTATTACTGCCTGTTAGTAGAAGCTTTCTTGAACAGAAAATAACAGCTTATTTTAATCCTGATTCAGGAGAAGTTAACTTTATACTCTCATCCAAGTTCCACAGAGATCTAATCAGAATTCCAAAGGCCACTCTGAGTAGAAATCCTAAATCATGACCTTCATAAACATCTTATAAAATAAATATAGCCTCCCAATTCAATAATATGCCAAAAAATATCAGCACTAAACTCTCAAGTAATGGCATTTTGCAATTAAACATAAAAACAAGGTAAAAAACATAATGGGTAGAATGTACATCACTGGCATCCTCTTTTCTTGACATTAACTATTCTCATCTGATTTGGATTTGAACAATATGTAAATATGCATTTGTAAGCACTGGAGTAATTTTCCGAGCACATTTCTGAGCTAAAGGCTGTCCAGCTCTTTCTGGTTCATCTGCTGACAAACTCCTTTGGTTTGATTGTTTTTCATTCAGCTTTCCCAAGCAGGAGCAGCCATGGATAGAGCGAGCTGATATTCCACTGATACAAAGGGGACTCATGGTTTGGGAGACAGGTCTGTAACTACTGGAAAGCAGAACTGTGTAGGCTGAACAACCAGAAATGCAAACAGCAATAACAATGGAGAGAGCAGATAGAATTTGGCTAAACTCATCTCCATGTTTGCTATCTTGCTTAAGTGGGAATTTTGTTTGAGTACAGATATTTTGTATTCTGCTAATTGTTCTCAGAGGAAGAAAGGAGAGATGAGCTCCCATGTTTGGGCAAGTTTGATTTCTGGTGTAACTTCAATGGTCTCCTTTGTCCTTCATGTCCTCAAGCCCAATCTATGTCTTTAACTCATCTTGTGCCTGTTTCATGCATTTATAACATTTCCTCATACTGCACTATTTGCTTAAATCCCCTTCTGTCAGCTCTCTGAATTCTGACAGACAGGAGTTTTGAAATATAAAGAACAAAATAAGATTTAAAAGCAGTTTACATGTCATTAACTTTCAATACAATTAACGAGCAAAAGCTTCTAGACATTTGTAACACCAGATTTCAGCAAGCACAATGAATTTCTGCTCAGTGCAGGTTGATTTTTCTCATTACATGAGCAGTCTAGCACTGGAGTGTGATGTGACAGTGAAATAACCCTGAACTTCAGGTTCTGCTAGTGACTACAGCTGTTGTGGGTTTGTTTTCAAAGAATTATTTTAGTGGTAAGTCTCCTTTTGCCTTTAAATCCCTGCCTGGCTTCCTGCAGAATTTAAGAGCTGTCTCATTTGGTTAGAGACAGGCACGTGGGAAGGAGTGTATGTGATATATGTTGATATATATGTGATATATGTAGATATATATTTGTGTCCCTGAGCATGCTTTGCTGTGCTGGTCTTTTCTCAGTACACATGAAAGTCAACACATGTGGGGCAAAATTACAGCAGATAAAGTCACAGCCTGCAACAGAGGTAAAAGAAATGGGAACAGATAGTTAAAGAAATAGGGAAAGAAAGACATCAGCTTTTTTGGGTGATGTACGAAAGCTGAGTAATTTCTGTATTGAAAGAAATATTTTTAAATATTCACACAAATTTCATGTCCACATGTAAAAACCTAGGTCTGATTGTCTTTCCATTTTTCCTTGCATTAAACAGGAATTTGCTGTTTGGACACTAAGAAAATTATATTGGGCTGAACTTTATCTGGATGTTTTGTGAAATGAATCTCCAGTTCTGCAACAAGTTCTGTTCTTTAGTTCCTGTAACCAGCTGAGGAAGCTAATAAATATGTAAAGGTGACTCAATTAAAAATGGCATCGAAAAGCAGGAAAATCCAGACTTATGTGAATAATTTCACACCCAATGCAAGCTTGTCAAATTTTATCAGCTAGCCTTGTGTAAAATGAAAACACCATCTTTTGACAAGTCAAGCAGCACACAGAGGCTAAGAGGGCAATTTGTCCATTCTGTTGTGCAAATACACTTGGAAAGCAGAATTATGGGGGAAAAAACCTGTAGGGAACTTCATATAAAGCTTTAATCTAGGATGAGACCCCTCTCTATTGTTTAAATGTCAGATGTGTGAGTGCATGCCAGCAATTGGGTTGTCCCAGTCAATGGTCCAGCACACGCTGGCGTGGATCTTTTACACAGACTGGGAGAATTTCCCTCTGAGGGTTCTTTATCTTTTTTTCCCAATGGTTACAAAGGGAATATGTACGAAGTAACTCAGATTTACTCAGCTAACTTTTAGATGAGTCTGGGTTAGACTAATTTATCCCTTCACCCTCCAGAAACTGTTTCTGGGTAACTCAGAGTACTTACAATTGTCTTTGGACTCTGAACAGGAAGGTGTTTATTGACAGGGAAAGAGGGAAACCATCACTTACCACACCCTTACTTGCTTTATGTACTTTCTTGAGGTGTTTCTGCTCTCCCGTTCATGGATGTTTCTGTAATACAGCCCAGCATTGACATACATATTTTGGCTCTTATTAAATGTTACTGTTTCATGGAGTATTTTTTTTTTAATTATTCAGATGCACAGAGGGATTAAAACTTGAGTGAGCACTGTATAAATGCTACATGTATTTCAATCAGAGATGAAAAGAAAAAAATATTGTACAGTTTGATAGTGACTAAAATCACAGAGAATCATTTTCCCTTGACCATATATTAAGCAAGAATAAGGCAGAGGCCTTGCTATGAAGTAGAAAACATATGTTCAAGTGTATTAAATATAAAAAATATAAAAGGGCTTTTCAACAGAGAAAAAAGCAGAGAGTAAAAAATCCATGTTCGAGAAGGAAGACTTGCTGAAGTAGAAAAGGGCAATTTGCCAAAAGAATTATGTTTCTGAAGGAAGCAGTGCATGCCAATTTTTAATCCAAAGCAAAATGTCTGTAGCTGAGGTCTTAACTTCTGGAACAAAGGGATTGTATGCTACATAACACTTGTAAAACAAGCAAGTAATCTCTGCACATGCCTGTGTAAGAAATGAATGGAACATTCCCAGTTTCTAAATGAGTAATAGTGAATCCTGAACATCTTTAATTAGTTTGTTCAGTTCCACTACAAGGAAGCCAGGAAAGGAACAAGGATGGCATGGTAATAAGACTCTGTACTAAAAAGAAATCCCAAGCCCTGAAAGAAATACTGTCTACATTCTTCAGCAGAGTAAAGCTGATATTCTGTCATTCCTAGACCTCTTCAAAATTTTTATCTATGGGTTTGGATGAAGCCCTTTTTAACAGAACTAAATACATGAATTGGCCTGTGTTCTTGAATAAGAAAGAAGTGGGACAGGCACCAGTCCACGTTGTGGATATATGAAGACAGGCTGAGAGACTTGGGGTTGTTCAGCCTGTTCAGCCTTGAGAAAATGAGGCTCCAAGGAGGTGTTGTTGGCACTTTCCAGTACCTGCAGGGGCTACAAGAGAGCTGGAGTGGGATTTTACAAGGGCCTGTGGTGACAGCATAAGGGATAATGGTTTTGACCTGGAAGAGAGGGCAGATTTAGATTAGACCTTCTTTACCAGGTGGGATTGGTGTGTACATTCTTCAGCCCTGAACCATCAGTGCCTGAAAAAGCATCAGTTAAATGCTTCAGTCCTGCAGACAGACGGGGTGTTTGAGTGGCAGATCTGCTGTGGTGTGCTGTCAACACTGGGATGTAGTCTAAGGTTTTGAGATTTAAAAGGAGTCACTTGGTTCCCTAGAGCATCTCTTGGCGTGTTTGGGATTATCCAGAATTATCCAATTAGTTTTAAGAGACTGTGCTAAACTGGAAGTGTATCACAGAGTCATAGAATGGTCTGGGTTGGAAGGGACCCAAAAGATCATCTGGTTTGAACACCAACACCAGGTGAAGTTGCTCAGGGCCCCACCCAACCTGGCCTATGCACGCTGGGTTGTTTTGAGTCTCAAGGCCGAGGTTTAGAGGAACACAAATAAAACCTTAAATGTGCTCTGAAATTTGCTGAGTAAACTGCAGGCACAGACCTTGCAGTTGGTGTGAAAGAACAACACAACAACCGAAAACATTTCTCCCTTGCCAATTTTGAAAGAATGTTCTCTTTTCTGAATGCAGTGGCTTAACATTCTGCTTTGGTGGAAAACGTAAAGGCTATTTCTGTACTTCTGAAGAAAACAGCTTAGAGTTAACTGCCAATTCCAGCCCTTTGAGGCATTCGTTTTGCCAGTAGCAGTTTCATAAAGAGTCCTGGCTTATCTCCTCTTCACCTCCACAGTGTATGCTGTTCTTGCCAGCCTGCAGATAAACTCAGCTTTGTCTCAGGAGGCTGGAGACTGTACATGAGATATGGATAAAAGGGGAAGAAATCTCTTTTTGAGACCTCTATGTGATTAATCACTGGCTGATAGTCCCTCCACTTCTTTATAGGTTTGTTGCATAAAACTCCTGACTAATCCCCCTGAAGGGCTGTAATTTGTAACAAAGTTGAAGTGAACAATATTACTTTAAAACAAAACAAGTAGTCTATAGGAACAGAAGCCAGTAAATACACACAGGGCAGATCTTGTGGAAGTAAATTGATAAAAATTCAATTTGATGAGGTTAATTATACACAGAAGGGCTTTTCCTGCCTTAAAGAAAATCTGTTTTGGTTCTCTGTAGATATGGATAATGCTTAATGGAGACTTGTGGGTGTTGGAATAGTTACTTGGTGGCTGTCTGTGCTTCTCAGTGGCCTAGTTATAGGTGTGGGAAAGCCCTAAACTAAAACAAGATTCAAAATTCTCTACTTCTAAGGCATAAGTACTTCCCAATGCTACCTCTCACCTTTCAATAAAATAAGAAAATAACAATCTATCAAAACTATGGCATTGAATTCATGACATGCACAGCTGGCTGCCTACAAAGCAACAACATTACAAATGAAAGATCAGACAAAAACGTTCCATCATTTTAGAATGTACTTCTTACCTAAAACCTTCTTGTTAAGAAAAAAAATCTCTATCACCTGCCTGAGGAAATCCAGGAATCTGTTAAGTTTTGGGCTGACAAACTTTCAGCTCTGTAAAAGTACATGCTCTCTAGAGCTCCCATCCCTGGGAGGAAACACGCCTTGCTCTAACCAGAATGTGTCTCAAGGGCAGCCAAGAGCAGGTTTAAGTATTCATGGTTCCTTGTACCTCACATAGGCATGCAAAGGAATGTGCTTTTGGAAAACAGTTCAGCTGCCTTTGTGAGTTCAGATAATATAAAGATTTTCTAGTTAGTTAGTATTATTTTTCAAAGTATTCTGAATAAACAGAAATATTTTTCATTCCTCATTCCCAATCTGTGTACTGTCTTCTTTCAAATGACACATCACCCCATTGTCCTGGCATTTCTGAGAGGTGAAACTGATTTTCTAGGAGGACTCTTTCCTATGCAAGCCATATAATTTCCGGAACTAATAGTTGTTGAAACTACAATTTACCCATCTATCGCTTGTCTTGCATGCACACCTAGGCTTGTGGTTAGTGCTCAAGTCCATTCACAGGTTCTGCCTTTACAACAACAATAATGCAGCACAAAGCTCAGTCTAAATAGGTTTTCCTTCTTCTGCTGGACACAGGGTTTTGAATTTTCTTATAAAACATTTTAACCTGCCACAAGCATACAGAAGAATGGATCAGTGGTTCAAGATTTTTCTTGACACAGATGACAGCAATTCCCAAACTTGAAACTATAGAGAGTTTTAGAAGTCTTTTTTTTTTCCCAGACTTCACTATCCCTGATGGAAGGGTGTTTGAGATCCCATCCAATCTCACCTAATGTCTATTTTAATCTCTTCACAGACACTACACAAGCTCATTTTATGTTCTGCTTTAAAAATTCCCCTCTCTTAAAATCTTACCAACAACGACCACATTCTCTCTCAATCTTTAATTATTTTTAAAGTATAAATCAAAATGAAATTTCTGTGTCCTTTGATCACCAAGATTACTCATTTTCCTATTCCTATTTATATTCTGCATTATTGAATGTAGGCAATTAGAACTGTTTTATATTGCTAACAAGGTGTGCCAATGATTAGGACGAATAATGTGAGTGCTTTCATATCATCAGTGAAGGTACCTCACGTAAAGGGTCTTAGATTTTACAATAGCAAAAACACGGGGTATGACTTTGTGCTTTATATTTGATTGTCCAGCTTTAGAACTGGAACTGCCAAGCCAAGCCATGGACCCAAACGTTCCTCTTTGTCTTTAGCCTTGCTTCTTTCTGCCGCATGTTTGAGGGAGTCACGAGGCTCTCCCCCACATCCCAGCATAGTTTGTTGTCTAAAACTCTGTAGCAATTGTAAACCACTAATATGAAAGAAATTCACCCTGTAGGCTGTCACTGTTGTTAGGTTGCCTCTTTAATTGGATTTGGGGTTTTGTCAGGTGTGTTTAGTGTAAGTGGATTCCTAACAGAAGCCTACCTCCACTAGCAAACCATTCCATCCCTAGAGGTGTTCAAAGGGACTCTGGATGTGGCACTTGGGGCTATGCCTGAGAGGTGATTGTGGTGGTGCTGGCTTGAGAGTTGGCCTAGAACATCTGGAAGATCACTTCCAACCTCCATGATCCTTGAATTGCCCTGTCGGTGGTGCAAGGATCTTGAACTTGTTGAACCTCACTGGGTTCTTGTAGTCCCATTTCTCAAGCTTGGCCCCATCCCTCTGGATGGTTCCTTCCTTCACTTGTGTCACCTGTAGGGCTCAGCTTCCTGTCAGCTGTAAAGGTGCTGGGGCTGCGCTCGATCCCACTCTCTGTGGCATTGAT
>VYZT01021150.1:56929-110886 GCA_013400735.1 Pomatostomus ruficeps
ATGTTTCTCTTTGCTGTGATACTTTCTCACACATTCTGCTGTAAACATGGCCATGTTTTTGCTAACTATCCATGTTTTTGCTAACTGTCCTTGTTGTTTTCATTCCATTCTCCTAGGCGGAGACGTGATAAATTTATGCTTTAACCAGTGTGATTGAGAGGTGGTAATTTCTACCTCTAATCCACGGTGATTTCTAAGAACATATAAATAAAAGTCAGAAAGTTCTGCCCTCGCTCTCTTTAGCCTCTCCTTTTGCCCTCTCATTTAGTTCTCTCATTTAACTCTCCTTTTTGACTCCTCGACCTAGTCAGCTACATGTGTTTGTGTCCGTGCAGTGCAAAGACATCCACACTAGCCTTTTGTCTTCCTGCAAAGACAACACCTCAAGGACTCCTGACTGATGGCTCATATTTGATGTTGTTGACTGTGTTATCGTAGAATATCAAAGGATTTTCAGCCTTTATCTCTTTCTCTCTCCCCCCCCCTGCACTTTTATTGCAGCAGATACTGTAGGGTATTAAGTGGTACAGACCTTGTGGGACAAATACAGCAGGAACTGAGGTGAAGATACAGGAATAAGGCAGGGTTGTGTGTGTGATTCTGATCACAGAAGAGATTCACAGCAGCTGGGGGTGGTGACAGAGGATCTATATTCCAACACTTACTGTGATTTCCACCTTAATTTCAGGCTGTGGGACGGAAACAAGAATCTTTAATCACTTTTAGCCACTGAAAATTTAAGTATAAATCCACCAACATAAAAGATCCTTTTGAAACTCGAGCATCCAGCTTTTTACTCTGTCATATGAAAGTTTAATTTCAAGTACTTTGATTCAATTGTAACATTTTCAAAAAAAAGAGAAAAGGGAAAAAATTAACTGCATCCCCCAAGGCATATTCAGCAGTTAATTTGACAACAAAGCCATCTATCATGAGTGATCAAGTGATGAGTTATCTCATCCAAACCCACAATACAAGACCATTCCAGCTTTTAATTAGAGCAGTAGTGAAGAAGTCAAGCCAACAAAATATTTAACTCATCCCATTTAATCAGTTCCTTGGAATTAAACAAAAAGTCTCACTTTCAGTCTGGCAGTTTAAGAGATGCAAAGGCATCAACTTTCCAGAGAAAAGCACCCTAACATGTATATTTAATTTAGCAGTCAAGGATGAGAGCAGTTTTACAAACCTTCAGTTGTATTGTTTGATCTCCTTTCTCCTGTTGGTGAAGTTCTTGTGGGTGGTAGGATCGGGTTTTTAAAATACCATTCTGCACATTCCTACATTTTGCGTGTCCGGTGTTGGCAAAGGTGTGTGGGCAGAACAAAACTCCTGTCTGTCACCCACCTCTTCCCCAGCTGTCCCTTGAGGGCTGAGGAGCATCATTTGGGAATAGAATAGGTGGTATGGGCAGAGGCGTTGGGCTCAGCAGATCCGGATCAGCCCCTGCTCTGCCATTTGGCCACCCTTTGACAAATCTTTCAGCTGCCGCTGTCCCAGGTCAGCAGCCAGAAAACACGGAGAACCTTCAGGGTTCTGCTCCAGGTCAAGTAGGAGCAAGATCTTAGAACAGTCTCACACCACCTATGCTGAAACTCATCAAAAGGTGAATATTTCCAAATAAAACCAGAAGGCAACCCAACAGAGCTCTGAGACTGGGGCGCCGGCCCGGATATACAGATATAAATAATAATAATAATATCACTGCACATCAATGGAAGTCTCCATTTGCTGTGCAACTGGCCTGGCAGGCTGTGTAGGGAGTTTGGAAGGAGCTGGGTGTGCCCGAGGTGGTGAAACCTCTCTGTGTGTTAAATCTGAGGGGATTGACCCTGGATTACACAGACTGTGTCCATACCTGCTCAGAAAGCAGTACAGGGGCTTGGGCTCCAGCACTGACCTGTAATTATTTAATTCACCAGTTCTTAGCACAGTCCTAACCTGGGTTATGGTAGCACCAGTGAGCACTTTCTGGGATGATACTCACGGAAGCATCAGCGGACAGGGATCCCCAAAAAACCCAACATGGTTACTGTAACCATGTATTTAAAGGGAGACTTAAATCACTCTGAATGTAAATTGGGTTTGTGCCACAGGCTTCAGGGGCAGAGCAAGGACCTTGGGCTGATTAATTTTCCTATGTTCATTTTTTAAATGAGTTTATACTGAATTATCTGTATTGATCAGGAGACTTTTCTTACCTGATGATAAAAAGGCAGTAAATTCTCACATTTGCATACTCTCCCTCCACTTTCCTCTACATTTTTCCTGGCAGTATTTGTGCCATATTTCAGAGCCAATCCCAAATCTCAGAGCAGCCCCTGAAACTAACAGACCATAAATTGTTGGTTAACCTTGAGGCTCTCAGATGGCAGATTCTATATGAGGGCAAATCCTCATCGCTGTACATTTTCCTTCCAATGTGATCTGTTCTGCAAGCTCTCTGATATGATGGATCAAGCTCCCTGCATCACTGAAACTCCACAAAGTTACACACCTACAGTAAATTACTCCACTGTAAAATATTCTACTTCTACTACAGGAATGAGGTCCTTGCTAGTGCTACGGTAAGTGAAACTGAATTGGATCAGCTAAAAAGTAGGTTGTGAATAATAGAAAAACTCTCTCTCTTTTAGTAGTTGTTGGATGAAAAAAAAAAAAAAGAACAATGCGAACAATATCTGACCTGGTGACTTGCATTGGAATGGGAAGAATCATCTCTTTGGGAAAATGAAAAAGGAAAAAAAAACCCTAACAAAAAAAGGAGAGTTCTAGAAGAAAAAGTTAAGAAATGAGGAACTAGGACAGTCAGTGGGTCTGCCTCAGCTGAAGAATGGTCTCTAATGACTCCAGTGACACATAATCAATTTATGGGCTTTGTTGTATTACATTCACAGACAATGCAGATGTCATCATTTCCATGTCCCCTGAGAACGGGAAGTATTTATTATATTCACTCAAGAGTGCAAATGCCAGCAAAATTTGGCCACCCTAATTCACATGAAATTAATTTCTGCATAGTTCTACTCAGATATTTTGCCTACCCACTCGTTGTCTCTCATAATGACTTTTTTTTGGCAATCTTTGAGAAGCCTGTTGAAGTACTGATGTGATCAGAACTGCAAAATCAGATTCTGGAGCCTTTCAAATTCTGTTTCTGCTGAATGACTTTCAGTGGTCCATGCCAACTCTCAATCTAAATTTCTTAATATTCTCAGAAGTCACATGTTAAAGGGATTTATAAACAGAGATTTGTTTTTTCACAGCCCAAATCTACCTCCTTCACTGAGATTCAGTTATTTTGTGCTTAGCCCAACAATACCTCTGCTGATTTCAATTAAATTTCACCAGAATACCCTGGAATGGGGGAGTGCACATGTTCTACTTTGTCATAGAGAAGCCTGGGCATAAATAAGCAATGAGAGAACTATTAAGGATTTGCTGTTGTGTTTTCATATTTAGTGAAAACCTGTATTTTTAAAGAATTCCAGGAAGCTGTAGGTTTCAATCTTTTCATCAGCCAAGATGGCCAAGTACCATTTCCACAGAAAATACAGAGTAAGTGTCTAAATTCCTGATCAATACTCCCCTGTCACTCATTTCTATTCCTGATCAGTCCCATGCTGTTAACTGTCTCTTCCCTTAACAGAATTTAGAGTAAGAGATTAGGATTTATAAGGGATTAAAGGATAAATAAACCTTTGTCAGGAGCAGTTGGTGATAAATAATATACAACTGTCTGTGGATTCCTGAAAGAGCAGAAGTTGTCTTCAGGTCTTTCAGGTCTTCTATAAACATCAAGGTTGAACTACACTGAGAGAAGAATAAGAAAGTTTTAACCATGAAAAATGCAGCATTTATTATTTTGGCAATGATTTCTGTAATACATAAAATACATCTAAAATATGCATATATAATTATACCTATAAAATGTATAATACTTCGTATGGTCTAATTTGTATAATGATATCACTTAATAATAATCAACACTATAAAGCAGGATGGGGAAAAGCCTGATACGCTTCAAAAGAGGAGAGATTTGGATGACTTGGATTTGAATATTTGTGCATTTGTTATGTGGGAAGCAGGGGTTGTGATTACCCTTAAATTATATAGAATTCTGATGAATGCATAAAATCTTGTTAGGAATGATTAATATTTGAGCAGGAAGTAACTCCTGCTTCCCAGATAAACAATTACTGACTTTTCAGTGGCAGAGGGTAAGGACCTTGAGGAAGGAATTCTGAGTTTAATAACATCATAAATATTGCCATCATTTGCAAGTTATTACATACCTGCAGAAAATAATAAATAGTACCGGAAAAGAGGTTTGCATCCAAGCATTTTAAGAATATCGCTCTTCCATTCAAGCCAAAAGTTTAATTTACAGACTCTTTAGAAATCTAGTAAAATTTCATCGTTCTGTTTCCTGTTCCAATTTAGGAAACTGAGATCCAAATTCTCAATCTTAATGCAGGAGTACAGGAACAGTCTCTTACTTTTTGAACAGCTGGGAACCTAAGACTCACCTCGATTTCTATTAAACTTATCAACATCTCACACTTGAAAGAAATTTGCAGTATCACAAAATCAGTGTCTGGTTAAAACCACAGTTTAACAGAATAACGAGAATTGAATTTGGCTGACGTGTTTTGTGCAATGGCAACATGGCAGAGGTGTGGCTCGAGGGGACAATTTTAAATGTACACAATGTCCAGGAGGAACCACCGTGGTGGAATATGGGCTTATTCTCACTGTAAGAGATGGTGGAGAAGAAACATCCTGTGCTCAAGCACTGGTATGGAATCAGCGATGTTAATGAGATTTACTGATGCACAAATCAAAATTCCAGCAAAGGGAAAGATTGCACAGATCAGGCAGTGCCAGACGTGGCTCCTCCGCTGGAACTGAGTATTCTGCAACATTAAACCAGGGAGGCGTTGGAGTTTCTGCGAGCCCTGGAACAAAGCAGCTCTTGGAAGGTGCTCTCTGAGCACAGACCTCTGGCCACCGCCACGCTCGTGACCCACAGGTGAGCTCAGGGTTCTCTTGTCTTCAGAGGAGCCTTGTTGAACTCTGACTTAGCGAAGTCAGGAGGTGGAAGTCAGCCTCTTCGTTTTGAAAAATTGGCCCCATGGGTTTTTATTCGTATTTTAAGATCTACACAACTGTTTGAAGACAGAAGAGGTGAGAAGGGCAGAAAACCTCCTTTTTTCTAAAGGGTTCTTGTACTTACATCCAAGACTACAACAATAGAAAAGATGAGAGATAGGATGCCCCTGACTGACAAAGCTCTTCCTTTCCTTTAGATGTCTTCCAAGTCATGTAAAAACGAGACCCACCAGTTCTTAATTCTTTGGGACACCTTTTGAACGTGTGGTTTTCAGATCATGAACTCTTAAGCAAGAAGTGTTGCAACTAGGCTGGAAATTATATTTTGGTGATGTCTCTCTATCCTCCCTTTACCATGACTGATAATGCGAATGTATTTCTATTATCTTCCTCTTGAAACTATCTTTTCAGGGTTTTGGTGGTTTTTTAAATTTTTTTTTTTTTGTTAACATGGAACCTTTAAATTTCTTGTTTTCTCCAGTTAGTTATCATCTTTTATGGAGCTGCTTATAGATGTTATATGATGAATAGCCAACACTTAGGAGCTTGCTTGCAGTTTTTTCTCTCAGGATCTTCCAATCAATGCTACAACAACAACAAGCCAGTCACAGTGGCTGCCTCTGAAGTCTCTAATTACTCTTTTTCCTGAGAGCAAGCAGGAAAGCCCCATTCCTGTGGTGGATAAACTCCATCACACCCCCTGTGTTCTGGATATGTACCCTCAGTTGCCCTCTAAGCCTGTCCACTGAGAGTGCCTTTCTTAAAAGCGTTCATTTCTCCATCTTTCACTGGGATACAAAATATGCACATAAATCAGCTGGGAGTCAGTTTCCAATCACGATTTTTGTCCAGTCTGTTTGCTCATTTTTATTAGAATGGACCTGTGTGCTGAAGGAATCTCCTAGGGCTTGGTACATGATATGCTACCTAAAGTCTTTTTATTGAAATTCATAGTGATGGATATAGGTGCCCATAGAGGAAAAAAACTCTATTACTTCAGACTTTTTGGATGTGGCCTTTACCCTCATGCATTTTTGGAACGATTTATGTGTCTTGGATTTCAAATAGTAATGAATAGACTTTAACTAATCAGACTTGCTTATTATAAAAGACAGAAGCCATAAATTCTGTTTTACCTTTGTATAGGATATGATTCCTTCTTCTAGAGACAAAATATATGTGTATATGTAATGGGTGAAGAAGGGAGAGAAGGGTCAAGAAAAGAGAATAAAGTGACACGATCCATGGGTGTAGAGAATGAAATGAGATTCTGCTGGAACTTAACAAGTGAAAATGCCAAGTTGCACTTGGCTTTCCAAAATGCTAAACTGCAATCTCAGAATGAAGTTTCTCAAGTTCCCAGTCTCCTTCACAAGCTGGTTCTCCCTGGGTACATCATGTCTGGGACAGTGTGCTGTGAAAATACCAATTACAAGCTGTTGTTGGACTTCTCTGTTGGAAATAATGAAATTTTAAGTGGAAAATGCCTACCTTAAGATAGCTGAATGAACCATCAGATTTCCTCCACATAAGCAAACTGCCTGGCCTGATACTGAAGAACTTCTTGAAGGCAAGACTCCTAGGACTGAATTTCATGTGTCAGCCTGAAATTAGGCAAGAGGCTTTAGCCAGGCCGTAGCCAAGAGACCATTTTGTCTATTCTACACTTTGATGGCATTGTCTTCATTGTGCATCTAACTGCTGCTGTTGTTGTGTGTGTGCTGGTTGGTGTTTGGACTGACTTAGAATTTTATTTCATAAAAAGATCATGGCCTGTGCAACAGCTTTTACCTTTACCCACATGTGGTAAAAATATGTGGTAAAAAAAAATACACATTTCAGCCAAACTCTGCAGGCACTTGAACAACTGCAGGCTGCAGTCCTAATGGTGGGAAATGAGATTGCTTCCCATATCTGCAAATTAGGACATTTTGCAATAGATACCAGGATTGATATAATAATTTGTAAAAGCCTCTGAGTATTAAGAAACCTAAAGGGGTAAAATTTGGAATGACATTGCAGACATCCTGTGCACTCCCCTGGTTTAACGGAATCAGGATTTCACCTGCTCTGAATAAAGCTGGTTTTAACTTAGCTGCAAAACAAGGCAGAGTTCGAGTCACTCGGACATAGCAAAGTGATTTAAGTTCTTATTCCATTTCCCTTGTTAGAGGTGTTCAATTTTATGTATACTCCCCTAATTAAATGCCTCTCAAACTACTTGCAAGATTTATTCAAGCCATTCTCACAACTGAACATTGTTTTGGTTTCCTTTTAAGAAGTGTTGAAACTAAGAACAATGCTCAGATAATCCTGCTGGTCTTCAAATCAGCATATTTAATATATGTAATTCTATCATCCTCATGGTGAAATTGGTACACGTAAATCAACAATCAGAAGAAGAAACCCAAACTCCTCAAACATTCATTTTAAATGTGTTTTCGTGGCATTCCTACAGGACTTTGGTCAAGTGTCTTCTTGTTTTGGTTTATCTTTTAAATGAAAAATATTATAATTTTGAATAAGAAAATGTGGCTACAGTGTATTCTAAATGAAACATTGCATTTGAAGCTGTGGTTCATTATGCAGCAAAAAAGTCCTAAGGCTGGGAAGAAATGTTAGTGGTGTATTTGAATTTGCATTTTTGCTTAAAGCCTGAATAAGAAATATTTTCTCTGCTTTTCTAAAATAGGTAGAGTGAAGGCAATGCACTTGAATAAGAAGTATGTACAACAGCTAAAGAACTAGTTTAATATTAAACTTCTGGTGCAATTAATTACTTAGGCCTGAATCCACAGCTAAGACTTTGGTCCCTAAAAGCTGTGAATTGGAGCATCAAACTCCTGAGTGCCTGGCCCTCACAGTGAAAGCCAGGATGCTCTCTGAGGCAATCAGCTTTTCCACAGAGTGCTATAAAAACCTGAGCTAGGAGTTACGGAATTGCAACCTGTCCAACACAACCTCATGGGCAGCTGAGCAACAGGGAACACAAAGGGCAGGGTAGGTGGGTAAATTTCATTTTTCTTGTTATTTTCTGTCTTTCCCAAACCTCTCCTCACTCTCCTGGTTTAACAACAGCTGCACACTGCAGCCTGCCCTGTACTTGTACTCTCTTTTATGGTGGACAGTTCATAGCTCAAGAACCACAGGAATCTTCCTGAAAGCTTTCACTATTTCTGCACAGATCAGGATGTGAAAGGTGAGTAAGGTTTTCTGACAGAGCTTCCCAGTCATTTCTAACTTAGGTGCCTATTAATTACTGCAGACTCCATGTCACCTTTGGTTCTGAATTTTCGTGGTTCAGCTCTTTCAGCTGCAGATACATTTATTTTTTAATAGCACTTAATGAAGAGCTTTTGATTCAAACACAGGACTAAGAGAGTTGCAAGACTTCCACAGCTTTTTAATTAAGAGGAAAAATCTTATACTAGCTGTGGGCTACAGATGTAACATATTCATGTTGGCTTTTGGTTGTGCCCATATTAGAACAGAACTGAGTCATGCTGGATCAGTCTGGAGATTCACGGTTGGGTTGTTTTGGGAGGGAGAAAGTGTACATTACTAGCAGGAGTAAGTCTGTGGGAGGCTGTTAACTATAGCCCAAAATCTCTGTGAATAATGATTAATTAGCACCTTGAAAGCAGAAGTCCAGAAAGTGAGGCTTTGGTCATGGTTCCTATCTGGAATTTTGAAGATTTCAGGCTGGTTCATGTTCCTGTCCCTGCCTCCAAGATGCAAATGAAACCACTATTTTTTCCACACTCCATTTCCTCTCATTTATAATAAACTCTTTGTCCCCTGCCTGCTTGTTCTGGCATTTTTTTCCGTCTCTCACAAACTATTTTTCTAGCAAACTATGGTTTCCTGTTACAATCAGTTAATTGGTTCTGCTACAATTAAGCAAATTATCCTTGGACACTGGTTTTACTTGCCCTCACAAAAACATTGCTACTGTGTACCAGAAAGAAATCCGTGCTGGACAGAAATTGCGGGGCTGAGTGTCATTAGACTTCTTTTTGAAAGGAAATTTTTTTTCATGCTTTATAACATGATAATTGGTTCAGCTGTATGGAACCACTTTTGGGTCCTACGAGGTCCGCAGAGTCAGATATAACACCAAACACTCTTCTCTGTAATCGGCAGAGTTCAGCTCTGTATTACAGACAGGTTTACAGGGGTTTTTCATGTTCATCATGACTGAGATATAAAAGATTAATAATTACAATGGCTGGAAAAAAAAGGATAATTATGCAAATTTTAACCTTGTGTTCCTGGAGGGAAAAACCTTTCCTAACTAAGCACTTTAACAGAAGATAAACAAGGCATTTTCAAAAAGGTCCAGCTAAGAGCCTCATCAAATAATTCCATGATACTTTCATTATCTCTAGTCAGTCCCTTCAGAAATACAATCTCTTCTGTTTTACAGAGTACTGAGTCTTTGTAGTTGAATAATTAGCATATATTTTAATGAAATTAATAAACTGTATTCTAACTAAACAGCTCCATGGACTCTGGCATCCACTGCTGGGTTTTTGTTCTGATGGCTGTGGATAAAACCAGAATCCCTCACTGGAACAGCTGAGTCCAAAGCCATCCCTGATGTGTTATCCCATCGGGTCAGGCTCAGCAACGACAGCTAATGGAACTTTCTCTGAGAGCAGGAGCTCATTTTGTATTATTTTCCACGCTATGGACAAAATCCATCTTTCAAAACATTCAGCAGACATCCAGTGTTCCGACCCAGACTTCTTTTGGACTTTTTTTTTCACTCTGTGTGCTGCCTAGATGTGATTTGCTTAAATGGAAATTTTACAACTGAGGGGACAGAGGAAGATGACTTAATTGCATTTCTGAAATGGCAGGTTCTGTTCTACAGCAGCTCTATCACCCTTGCACAGACTCTTTTTAAAAATGAACCACATTTCCAATTCAAGTTCAGTACTGCATCACAATTTATTCTCCTCTTACTATTTCTCTATAAAATGAGTTATTCTTAACTATTTTTAGCATATTTAATCCTTAGTTGGTTTGTCACTGAAGTTAACCCAAATTCACAGATGCTATTTCATGTCAAGACCTCACAATAATACCTCCACCTTCTTACAATTACAGTCTGCACTACTTACCTAAATACTAACTTTAAAAAGGAAGAATCACCTGTGGTCTGTGGTTCCACTGCAGAATTTCCTTTGGGGTGTTTTATCTAAACCTGCAGGAGAACAGCTCAGCGTGCACAGGGTCACGACAATGTTGACCTCCTGATTGAGGGCAGGAATAGTAGAGAAAATTCTCTGTAGGTCGGGCAGAAAGGGAGTTCTTCAGCAGAAAGATCAGTCTTTTCTCCTCACTGCTTTGGCTAGAAAGATTATGCTCTCTCTCCAGCTGGCTGGAAAAAAACCAACCCTGTGACAGTAAGAGCTTGATGTACTGTGACAATAATGGCCTTGGAAAGTCATTTTCGTACTGGTGGGCTGAGACAGACTGAACTCCAGCAGGATGAGCATGGGCCACCTCTGAGCTGGGAAGGAGTTATGCACACCAGCGAGCTCCTGCTTGAGAGAAGGTTCTGGCTGTCTCTGCCTCCTGCTCTCTCTGCTCCACAGCAGGGTGGGGACTCCCAGGGAACCAGCTCAAGGCAGCTCTCTGTTTGGAGCTGGACTGCAGCCTGACAGGCCAGATCCTTGGGGTCCCTGAACTCTGAGATTTGCGCCATTCCTCTGTGGTTTTTGCTGTGATCTTCTAAAATCAGACACTGACAAAAACATCTCAGTCTGGAATCAAGCCGTGCATCTTTCCCAAAATCCTAAAATAGGGTTGATTTGATGCCTGAAGAAGGCTACCTGGAACAGAGGCCGGACAGAGTAAAAGAATAAAGTAGATATTTATGGAGAGGCCTTTACAGGACACATCCTGGGAGCACAATAATCTGGCCAAGACTACGCCCAAGATGGATGACTGGTCATGAGTTTTCTACACTTTTATCAGTTTTGATCAATTTACATATCAGGGTTAATTCTCCAATTACAATTTCAGGTGATGAAGTTATTTACCCCAAGTCTGTCCCCCCTTTTAGAGGCTCAGTTTCCATATTTCAGGGCCTGGGACAATGAGGTGTCCTTGAGTCCAGGCCTGGAGAGGATTTGTTGTGTCTGAGCAGGATGGGAGAACAAGAGCTCACAGCCCGTATGGAGTTTGAGAGTTCCACACTAAAGCAGTGCAGGGTCTGAAAAATATAAAAGCTGAATCTTAAGGCATCAGATTCATTTAAAATATTTGCAGTAAATGCAGAGCAGAGATCTTGGAAAATCAGGTGCACTCTGCATATTTCAGAACCTCATCAACCCAGGTTTTGGTCTCTTAACCACCTCTTTTGATTTTAAGGCTTCATTTTGCCATTGTTTTCCTAACCACCTTACTATTTTTGAGCCTGTTTATCAAAAACAACAGAAAGACTAGAAGCTTTAATATTTGAAATGAATTTGAGTTTAGGTGCCCCTCTCTGCCCACAATATTTTCAGTTCTCTGTTTCATTCATTTTCTTAATAATATATGTATGTACCCATTACATTGAGTTATGAAAGGCACTAGGAAGAATGTTTGTTATTATTCCTCTATAATACAAAACACCCCCCCCCCAAACTTGCAGGCAAGAAGAACTAGAATTGCAAGCAACTCAGACAATACATTTTACACCACTGAGTATAGGCATATACAGCCCGAGGTGTTGGCTTCATTAATATCTCATTTTTCTATGCATGCATTTGTCTTGACAGTGCAAATTAATGTTCTAGCAGTGGTGAGTTCTGATGTATGGCAGGAAAAAGTACAAGCAATCGATACAGCTTATAAATATTGAAATGCTACCATATAGAACAACAGGAAGCACTGAAATAATAAGACCAAGAGGAGAAAGAAACTTCTCAATATACAGTACAAATGCTCCTAGTTATTCTGTCCGTGGTTCCTTCCATCAGGCAGCAAACTTGGCTGTGAATGGTTGAAGCATTGTGAGGTGCAGAGCTCAGCACAGCCCGGACTCGGGGCACCGCTGCCTTCACACGGGCACTGCTCACTGCACATGCTATGGAATGGTTCTGGCACTGACACAGCAATGCCAGGGTGCTCCTTCCCTCTGCCCGGATACTCTGCCAGCCATGATCCTGCCCTGGTTCTGAACACAAGAGCAGTTTGCATTCACTCCTGGATCGACACATTAGTATTATTTAATATCTTTGTGTTTCTTTTCTCATGTTTCTTTGCATTGGTGCCTTCCTTTCTCCACCCCAGCCTGTTCCCAGATAAACTGTGCAAAGTTCTTTGCTGTGAGGGTGGGGAGGCCCTGGCACAGGCTGTCCTAAGAAGCTGTGGGTGCCCTGAGAAGCTGTGGCTGCCCCATCCCTGGAAGTGTCCAAGGCCAGACTGGATGGAGCTCTGAGCAGCCTGGTCTGGTGAAAACTGTCCCTGCCCACAGAATTATAGAATCATAGAATGTCAAGGGGTTGGAAAGAACCTTAAAGGTCATTTAATCCCAATTCACCTCCCATGTGCAGGGACACCTCCCACCTTGCTCATGGCCTTATCCAACCTGGCTTTGAACACTGCCAGGGTTGGGGCATCCGTGGCAGAGGGGTTGGAACTCCAAGGTCTTTAAGGTCACTTCCAACTGAAACCATTCTGAGATTCTGGGATTCTGTGAAACAACGTGTCCTCATCACTTTCCAACCCACTGCTGCTTCCATACCCACATCCAGTATTTCTGGGATGGTTCCCTAGCCAAGCTGACCTTGCAGGATATAACTANGAAACAACGTGTCCTCATCACTTTCGTCCCCACTGCTGCTTCCATACCCACATCCAGTATTTCTGGGATGGTTCCCTAGCCAAGCTGACCTTGCAGGATATAACTAACATGGTTCCCTAGGTTTTCCTGCAAGGTCTTATTCCTAGAAAGGTCCCAGACACTCCCCTCCCATTATCCATGGAGTTTGCCCCTTTACTGACATAACTTCCCCACTGTCATCCCTCACAGCCCCTTCTGCAGCTTCTGTCAGCACTTTGCATTACCCTGAGATAATTCTGTGTGTCACATCCAGCAATTTCTTTGTCATGTCCAGTATTTTCCATGTCCATGTGCCATCCCTGACAGGATGAATAAATTAAAGGAAGCAAATCCTGTTATTCCTGATGAGACAAGAGATGCAGAGCAGCCTGGGAGTGGGTCCAAGGGCTGGCACGGGGACTTTTCTCCAGACACACACACAATACATTCTGTGCCTCACAAACCCTGGAGCTGTGTACCCTTCCACTCACTCATCTCACCCTTCCAGGGCAATGCATCCCTCAAACCCACAGTCCAGCCGAGGCAGCCATCTCCAAGCTTCTCAGAAAAGCATTTCCTGATATATGAATAAGGAAACCTCTCCTCTGGGCTTAGAAGGAAAAACAAAACCTCCTAATTCAAAGAGAAATGTCTGATGAGAAGGTCAGTGAATAAACAGAAAGAAAGAAGCAGTTATGTACTTTTCTGCATTTCTCCTACAGTACGTGTAGTAGGAAGTATCAGCTCCCTGCGGGATGCTGATAAACTAGGATTTAGTCAAAAGTTCCTATTGAAGAATTTCTCTTTTAATTGATTTGCCATCAGACTAACTTTATTCTTTGTAACAGTATCACCAATAAGAAATTTTTCATTCTTTCTTTTTTGTTTTGTTTTGTTGGTGGGTTTTTTGGTTTTGGTTTTGGTTTTTTGTTTGCTTTTGGTTTGCTTTGTTTTGTTTTGTTGGGTTTTTTGTTTTGTTTTGGGGTTTTTTTGTTTAGAGGAATGGATGTGAACTTGAGATTCTCATACAAAATTCTTGGAAACTGCAAGCTTGACAGCCAATCCCTCTTTCCAGTGTGCTTTATCGGAAACACGAAAAATGAAAAAGTGTCCAGGTTTTTCTTTAAAAGCGGGAGGAAAATTTAATGACTGATCATTGACTGCGAGATGACTTCTGCATCACCGCTGAGAATTCCCAATCACACAATTGAAAAACTCCCAGCAAAGCTCTGACCTGCAGCTCTAGAGAGCAGATGGTTTGTTGCCAGGAGATGCTGAGGGTTCTCTCCGTGAGGTGTAGGTTGCTGTCACTCAGGAGAAGAGAGATGAGTTGGTGCAGAGCATTTTTCCCAAAACAGCCTCCCAAAAGTGTCCCAGAGCTCCCTGTCACTCTCTCGCAGTTCAGCCTCTTGCAGGAGTGGGTGAACAAATGCAGCAGATGAGAATATTGCAGTCATAAACCAGAAACCACTATTTTGTTCTTTACATACTTTCATTTTTTCCAGGAATAATTTGTTTACATTTACATTTATATGATATTGAAAAATATCAAATAATATATTTCCTAAAGTTATTCTGTTCTTTTCCCTCAGAAATAAGCAGTAATTGCACTACCAGCCTGCTTCTGAGGGATTGATGCCAATAATGTGAGCAGCTGTATTTTTACATTTTGTTTAATAAAATTGCTTTTATGTAAAGGTCTGCTATTAAACATTTCATAGCTTCGCACGAAAAAACAAACCTCTGGTAGGGAAAGGCAATTATAATTTGAAGAATTATCGCCATAAACTTTAATGTTTTTCAATTTCAATCTATTGTAAGGCAAGAATTTCTCTAGAGCAGTCGCATTCAATGGTCCATCATAAAAAAGAGTAATGGAATAAAAAATACTGCGCGATGTATGGAATTTTATGACAAAAAGGCAAAATCCCCTCAAATTTCTCTCTCTGTAGTCATCTCTACCTTTAGTCTTATTAGTTGCCATGAAAAATATCTCAAAAAAGTGCCTGTAAGCCCAAATAATTATATACCTGGTTGCATAACTTGTTGATAGAAGCTGAATATCTAAACATTCTTTATGCCTTGGCCTTGCAGCTAATTCACTTTGCCACTGCTGTCTCAAGATTTATGTGTTTTAGTTAAACTCTTTCGCTGGGCACCGGAGAGATGTACCGCAAGAGGTGATTTACCCTTTTCCTCTCCTTTGGAATTGTATACTCAGGTAAAGGCAGTTCTGTTTCACTCCTAGGTGACTGGGATCAAGGGAAGTCCCATTCTGGATAATTAATTTCATGACCTTGACATCGTTAGTCTTGCTCAGGTCTTATACAGCACAGAGATAAGGCAGCGGATCAATTAAATCAAGGTGCAAGAAGGTTTAGAGTGGTATTGGGAAGGAATTCTGTGAGGGTGGGGCGGCCCTGGCACAGGGGGCCCAGAGAAGCTGTGGCTGCCCCTGGATCCCTGGAAGTGTTCAAGACTAGGTTGGACGAGGCTTGGAGCAGCCTGGGACAGTGGAAGGTGTCCCGTGGCAGTGGGGTTGGAACTCTGTGACCTCTAGGGTCCCTCCCAGCCCAAACCACTCCATGATTCCATGATTTCATGAAAGAGGGTGTGAACACCCTGCAGCTGTGCCCTGGGCAGGCAGGCAGTCCCTGGCTGTTTTGTTCTGCTTAAGAGCTACAAACCACTGGCCCTCGAGGCACTGAGGGACAACCTGACATGCATGGAACTCCTCAGAGGGTGTGAGGCGTTGAGGCACTGCTGCAAAGCCAGGATTGTCCCTGAGATGCAGAATGGCTCTGTGCTTATCCCCTGCACAGCCAGCACACAGATTTACAGCTCGGCTGGTAGGGGCTGACTTCAAGGTGTCACACCTCACCTATTCTCGACCTGCTGACAAAAAGAGCAGCTGGTGACCCCATCAAAGCATCTGCTGGGCTGGAAATCGCTGTCTTAGAGAGCCAAAAATTTTTGTTTGCAAAAATCTGTTACTGTTATTCAAAACTAAGTGATCTCATGTTCCACCTCCTTCCGGTGATGGATCGTAGTCCAAAACCTTCCAGCTATAAAGCCTCACTTAAACAATGGGCTAAAAAGAGGGGAGAAGTGACAAATTGGAAGACCTCTCCTGACTCCAGCAATGATAAAAGTGCTGATCTGCTGTAGTTCATCAGAGCGGCTGAGCACATTCTCGTGTTCGAGCTTTCAGGCTGGCACAGAGATTCCAATGGAAGATGCATTTATTAAATACACCGAGTTAAGTGCTTTGCTGGCTCCCAGCTTGACACAAACACCTCTTGAAATGTCTGTCAGGGTATTTCTGTAACAGAAATCAGGGACCAAAGTCGTATAAACTGAAGCGTCCAGATGCCAAAATAAGATTTAGCGTGACCATGAACGTTCTTCTCTTGGGAATTCATCTTCAAGATAAAAAAAAAAAGTATCTTCATTATAGTTACAAGATCTTATTTTGAAATCAATATCACTATCTATTGAAATATAGGCAAATAAAAAATATATCAAAATTACATTGGTGGGGGGTTTCATTCTGGTGTTGTTGTTGTTGTCTGCTTGTTTGTTTGGAGAATATTTTGTTGCTTTTCTATGTGTTTGTTTGGGTTTTTTTTACATTTTGAACATCAGAAGAACAGTCTTCAAATAAAAGCCAAAGAGAAGAAATACTGGTTTTCTCTTCAGCTGTGCTGAGTTTGAGTAACTATCCATTTTAATTACAAACAGATGAGTAAATATTTTCAAAAGTTAATTTATCTGAAGAGGATAAGTTATTCCAACTACTTGTTAAGAAGTAGGGAGAAAATTTATATTAAAATTTTTATATTAAATATTAAAAATGTAATGGTGTCTTATGTCAGTGCTGTAAAAAATGTTTTAAAAATTAAGTTCCATTTAAAATATAAAATAAATGGAAGGGTTAATACAATATGGAATTTGAAATGAAATATTTGATTTTGGGATGAAAAGGAATTTAGAATTCATTTTAATTAACCTAGAGATGTTTGTTGTAAGCAAGCCCAGTCCACTTTTCTCTATTTAAAACACACAAAAAAATTCCTTTCCTTATGTCCTGTATTTGATTTTTACCTCAGGAAAGCCACACTCTGTCTGTAACTGACCTCAATGCAGGAGAGCAGGTGCAAGTAAGACAAGGAGATAGGATGGTGATTTGTCTAACAGTCCTAAAGGAAGGTCTGGTTTGGAGGTTAATATGGGTAAAGCAGCCTCCTGAAAATCTCTGAGCCGTGATCGTGCTGCCTAAGAGCCCAGTGGTGAATGGATCTGAGGGGAGGCATTAAAGATTTGTGATTTTTCTACCTCTGTTGAAGACGTGGGGTTTGGTTTAACCATCTTCTTTCCAGTTTGAAACAGAAGCATTTTCATGGGGACTGGTCTCAATGCTTGAGGTTTAAAAGGAGTGGCAGACCAAACATCAGGGAAGTGATTACCCAATGGTTTCAGACATATTTCCCAATCCACTTTCCAGAGGGGAAGAGTGCACAGTGCAGGAGGGGTCGGATACTGACCCGATTCCTCTTTCCCAGATTGTGCTGATGCTCCTAACAGGGGCTGAAAGCACAGCTGGTGTCTGGCAGTGCCTCGTTTCTCTGCAGAAATAACCAAACTGACCTTCCCGGGGAAAGCAACGGAAGCTCTTACATTTCACTTTCAGACTCGCCTGTTTTCCCCTGATGTAAAATCTTAAACTTGGCACCACGAGTGCCCAGTTAGGAACTGCCCTGAGTTCAGTTAAGCTTGGTGAATTTGGGGTGAGTTCAAGGGTCTCTTCTCCACATGTGGCACACGTGTAGGTTGAACGAGGTTACCCAGTTGGGAGGAACTTCACGGCTGGCACCCCAATAATTTTATGTTCATGATATAAGTGATGAGTCTGGAAAGGTTCATTGGGAGGGATCTTGGCCAAGTCAGCTCAGGCAGTGACATGCAACAAGTGCAAAGGAAAGCAGTCTGATCCCTGATTTTCATGGAACTAACAACCCATCACTGCAGTTCACCTGGGACTTCGTGTTTCAGCACTCTGGAAAGCTCAGCATGATTTCAGAAAGGAATGTCTGACTGCAGTCCAAGCAATAATTGGAAGAGATTTGGCTGATGCTCACTCAAAAATGGAGTTTTGGTTCCAAACTCTTTGTCTCTAAGCACAGTAAAAAGTTTTGGGTTTGAACACAGACAGCCTTTTTTTTTTTTTTCTCCTAAAGAAATTACAGCTCTAACAAGGAAATAACATGGGTATTTTTGACTGGCTTGAGCCTCATAATAATTCTCACAAACACCTCTTTTTTCAAATACTGAACTTTTGGCACTGTGTAAGACCTATGATTCTGACCTAGGGACTCTGTAAGGCCCGGGCTGGTACAAGATCCAATAGTCCAGATTAACCCATTTTTATAAAAAGCTGTGGTGACCTTTAAGAGGTGTTTGCCACGTCGCTGGGGTGCGATCCCTTGCAGGATTTGAGCTGGGGGTCCTCGGCAGGTGAATCCCTTGACAAACTTTAGTTTTATTTTTTATTCTCCCTCTCTGAAGCTGACCTGCACACTTCTATTTTAGCTGCTAACAGGATACAGGACTATGCTTCAAGATGCTGGGCTGAGTTTAGATAATGATTTTTAGGCCCAGGCAGAATCTGGGGTCTTGCAGAACAAGAGCTGGTTCTGCACTGACCACTCAGCCTGCTGTCACAGTAGCTCTTAAATATTTTTTTTTTAAAAAAAAAGTTACAAATATTGCTGTTTATATGCAGCTCTTGGCAGCTTTAACGTGAAGTGCCAGACTCAGCCACAGCATTTTGCAGCATTCAGTGGAATTGCATAAAATTCAAATCAATAAGAACTGGCGTGGTGTGATACATGTGGTGTTTAGTACACAAAGCAGATGAGAGTGACCTGACTGAAAGCTGTGATCAGCACAAGCACACTGAATACGAAATGTGCTGTTGGTTCGTGGCACAGCTGAGCTGTATGTGCATTTCTCCAGCTACTTTGGGAAGATCTGATCATTTTTAATAGTGATCCAGTCTCAGGTATAAAGCCCAGTACCACTTTTGTAAAGTCTTCACATTTGTTTCCATGTTTAAAAGATGAAAATACAAATGGGATAAACTGAGGTCCTCTCAGACACTACTGTTTTGTTAAAAATTATTGGATTCCCTGCCCTGCTCTTGCCACTTATCAATTCCCTAAAGAGAAAACAGGGTAACAGAAAGAATTTTTTAAAAGCTAATAAATTGAAGATGGGGTTTTAGCTGGTTTTGGGTGGAAAAACATTAGAGCAAAAACCCTATTCAGTAACCTTGTCAGGCATGGATATTACAGAGAAAACTCCATCAGGTTTATTTGGGTTCTCTCTCTCTCTTTTAAGTAACCAAAAATATGGAATGTAGATACAGGAGGGAGCCAATCTTTGGCACAAGAAATGCAACATTTGGCTAATTAAATGTCTGTTTGTTTTCCCCGGTATTAAATTCTAATTCTTGTCATTTAGGACAAAACAGCAATGGAAAAAGAAGAGAGGACACAGCTCCAGCTTATGGAGATTGGCAGCCTAACATATCTCGTGCCTTGCAGAGTCCATGGAAGGCTTTGTTTCCTATCCAGAGCTGGGACCAAGGGACTTGGTGAAGTGTCTGACAGAGGAAAAGCATTAATTGATGCTCCATGGGAAGAAAAGTGTCATTAAGTCAGTTTTATTGGGGGGACCTGCGGCAGAGTAGCCACGTGTTGTGATGAAGTTCCTGTATCAGGTCAGTGGGAACAGCTCCCTTCACTCCCACCTATAAATCTCCTTGAATTATCCAAATTCTGCTAATGAATGCATTATTAACTAAAATGCAAGACCAGCTGATTCTCCAGGGCATTTGCTGTGAAATGGTGTTTTAGCCCAGATGCACTTGCTAAGCCTGTGAGGTTGGTATTTAGTGTAAAGATAAACTGAAATGTTGCCATGAATTCTGAGGAATATTTTCCAGACTGTCCTTAAACTAAGGTGGCTAAATATTAACCCAGTAGGAATTCTTTTCTACGGGGTTTTGTGCTGGAATTTCTTTTCTTTCTGAAGAATCCTTCTTTACATGCCCTCTAAGGCTCATGCGTAGGTAAGTTTTTAACCTGCATACTGGTAATATAGGAGAGAAATGGGACAGGAATAGAATTTGTTTTCTTCCAAAGTACCAGGAAAGAGACCAAATCAAAGTTCTTAGGCTGATCCTAAATAAGGCTCAGATGACTTTGGGGGAGACCTAAGCAATGATCTTTAAAACATCTGTGATCTAACACCCCTAGAGACCTTTAAACTCTGTATTTTCTGAGTGGTTTTTTTTTTAATTTTACATACAAGCATAAATGCCTTAAACTTGTAAAGACCAAATATCCCATAAAAGGCTTCAGTATATAAAAGACCTCAAATCACTTTTAAACTCAGAGGTTTTGATTTAATTAAAGTATACTTAACTATTCCAGGTGGAGACAATATATTTGTTTTATTGTTAGGATCCCTGTACCATAAAAAAAGGTGATACTTTCTATTAGCAATGAAAATTATCTTTCAGCACACAGCTCTCCAGGCTCCAGTGTACACAGACAGTGAAATCTGGATGATTATAACTTTGCCATAGTATGATATTAAAGGATGGATGGTAAAATCTGAACATTTTTAACATCCTAGGAGGAAAACTTCTGTCAATGTCTGCTTCAATTTACATAAATTTACATAAATTTGGGTGAAGGATGTCAGAGATAAAAAGAGAGCAGGAGGAGAGATGGATAGCAGGGGCTCTGACCCATCACTACTGTCACTGAACAACTTTGTGACCATGGATATTTCTCTTTATTTTCTCTCTTTAATCCGTTTTTGCCTGATCTGCTGAGTCCTTCCAGTTCACTGACAGGTGGCAACGTTGAGTCTTGTTCATCCATTTCTACAGCAGCCAGGAGTTTGTGGGGTTATCCAGAATGGCACTGGGGGAATGTTCAGCTGGGAAGATTTAGGAGGAAAAGAGGCCTCTTGACACTGGATGTTATCTGGAAATCTGGATGTTGTCTGCAGGTTGTTTCTGCTCAATCCCCTGAAACAGGAAAATGGATTTGTCACTAATCAGGTCAGCAAAATGGAAGAGATTCATTAAAAGATAATGTGGCAGGATGGAGCTAACAGAAAACAAGGACAAAATTAATGTTGTAAGATATTATCTTATGAGACATGGGAGGTTTTTACAAAACACTCTGTGTTAAGATATTCTTCCACTGCCTATTTTTATCTCTGTGCTTTTGAAATCAAGCTCCATTAAGTTTTCATGAATCTTAGGACAAGTGCTGTGTTCTGCCAGGAACTGTTACCTGGCAAATGGTGTGTAAAAAAAAAGTAGAAATCTGGACAGGGATAACTACTTACTACAACATATCACAGTTTGTTAATTTATGAGGGGTTTTTAGTCCTCTTTCCAGAGTCAGCTTATACCATTTTTCCAACTCAAATCAGCTCAATGTTAAAACTTTTTCTTTTTTTTCCTTATGAAGGGATGAGGCGGGATCTTTGTTGGTTATTTAGAAACACAAAGGAAAATGACATTTGAAAGTTAAGCGTGCTTAGAACAGCACTATTTGAAATATACCAAAGGAAGTTCAGTTTTGCTGCCCTGGTCATGCAGCTCTGCCAGGCTGCAGCTTTGATCACGTCACCTCTGTGACAAACATTTTGATAAGATCCTGAGACAGGTAAATAGCTGGAATAGGGGACATCCCCAAAATGCTGTGGAAAATAAAGAAAGGATTCCCTGTCAAGTGTGCTACAGAACATCTCAAATGTGGCTTCAGGTGACTAAAGAGCAGATAAATCCCTACCGTGCCCCCTCAAAGAAGGTTGAGGTGCTTACAATGGCATTGGAAAGGGTTTTGACAGCATGAACACACTGCCCACAAAGGAAATGCAGGGACTGTGGGCTCAATTCTCCCAACTAATTTTGGCTGTTTTGTCACTGTTTCCAGCCCATGCGACTTTTCAAACGGGTTCCCAGCAGAAACGCTGTTTTCTAAAGTCTGAACATACTTTGAAAGAAAATAGCCTTTGTAGTTATTTCGCTTTTTACTTGAGGGTGATGTTCTGGAAATCCCTGTTCTGATATTTCTTTAATTAAATGCTTATTCTCCTCTGTTTTGTGAACTTAATTTATTTTCTGTGTAAAACATGAAAATTTGAAAAACTGCCAAAAGTTTTAACTGACTGACACTTTAAATAAGAACTTTGCAATCTTAAATGAAAGAGCCATGGGTAAATTACTCCCTTCCCAGTCATGGATAAACTGCTTCCTTCCCAGTCCTACCGACTCTTATCTCACTGCTGTCTCTGGGTTCTTCATCCCTGTGACTGGCTTGCAGCAGGACCAGATGTCTCTCTGGGAGCTGCTAAACCTGCGAGAAGGCAAAAAGGTAAAAAGAGAAAAAAAAAAGAGAATTAATTGGATACTGTTCTTTTCTAGATTGGCTTTCTAACTAACGGATTATAGTAAAAGTCTGGATCTACATTAGCATGAATAAAATATCAGGCAAGGGAAAACAGGTTGAATAATTTGATTTTCCAGTTCCTCAGGTGCCTGTCCTTTTATTGTTTGAAAAATGATATTATTCCCTCCTCTCATGAGGAAATAGCACAGAGAAGTCCACCTGTGCTTCAGGAACCAACTCCAAGCCCTGCTGCCAACACAAGAAACTCATTATCCTGTGCCTGCAATGGATTCAGCTCATACAGCCCAGGAAGTTCTGCAGCATGAGGACACAAAGAATGACTTACACCCTGAACAACAAAAAATGCCAGGTTATTTTCCTGCAGGGCAGGAGGAATGCTCTGTGTGATGCAGTGCTCTGCAAAGTGAACACCTCCATGAACTGCACAGGCAAGGGGGCCTGAGAGCAGAACAGGGCATCCAGTTTGGTTATTCTGATAGATTTTAGCTATGGTGTATCTTTCCCCTGCTAAGACACAAACCTGGCAGTTCCCTGGCTTGGCTGTGACCTGTTCCTCTTGCTTCTCTCTAATCTGTGAGGATTTTGTTGCTATGAAGGGGCTTCGCACGTTTCCCTCACACCACTGGTTCTCTTTCAACAGCTCCTTCAAACACCCTGCACCCTTTCCAAGCTGCCACGCTGACATCCTTCTCTACATGAGCATCCCACAGCTCTGCAGCTGCTGGTATCAGAAAGGAAAAAATAACTCAAAAAAAACCCCACAAAAACCCCAAAACAAAACAAAAAACAACAACAAAAAACCCACAAAAAACTCCAAAGAAAAGAAGTTCCCTTCATCCCCTTCCTGCTGTGAACAATGTGATTCTCTTCCACTCTCCTGAAGGTCACACAGGGCACCACTCACAAGACTTGCAAAAGGCTGTATATACAGAAGGAAACAATAATAACGACGCGCTTTCTCTAGTAAAAATAAGCACAACAAGTGATACAGCAACTGTTTGTTCAAACAACACAGGGCATGATTCCTTGGAGTGAAAGTAATTAATCACTGAAACACTTTACTTGAATCCTCCAGCAGTGGTCTTTGCTAAAATTAAAACTGAAAAACTATAAAGATAAGTGTAGAAACACACATATATGAAATGTAAAATCTAAGTATGGATTGGAAAGAAGAGATAAATTGTTCAGTGAAGAATTACACTTGGAAAGTCTTGGTCTTCTGATTTTTTTGTCCCAAACTGCTGTGTTCAGCCTGTGCTCCTGCAGCTGAGGAGCATTAGCTGGTAACCAGCAGCAGGTAAATAAGAAAATTATGTTATTCATAGTCTTCAGCTTGCTACAAGGGGAACTTTTCCGTGCTGAAAAACACACAGGGGGTGTGCAAATCTCCGTGACTGGAAAATGCTGGGCACAAATGCTGGAAATGGCTCCTTCTGCCATCTCACTTGTTTTCTGGAAAATTCCAGCTACTGAAAAAAACAGCACAAACCAACAAACAAACAAAGTAAGAATCTCAGCCTTCATTCAAATCAGAGACCTGTCCCTTAGCTGCAGGAGAAAGACTGAGAATATCAACAGAGTGGAATCCAGAAATCAAAGGGCATTTTTGCTTTCCACCTTAAGTCCTTTGTGACTACTAACCCAAGTTCTTTTCCATAGTTCATTTCCCAGCACTAAACAAGGCCTTCCATCCAGCCAGTAACATGTATATATTTTATAATTTTTATTACTATATCATAGTCAGATTTAGCAGAGCAGCCATTGTTACATTGATATGTAACACCCCTTTGTAGCCTATTTCTGCAGAAAGAGTCTTTCCCCTTCTTTCTCCCCAACAAGAAAAAAGATTAGAGAAGTTTAATTTCCCCTTTTCCTCCTCTTCCCCCACTTTATATCCTGACCATGATTCCACACAGTTGGGAATATCCCTTTGGTCAGCTGGGGTCACCTGTCCTGGCTGTGTCCCCTCCCACCCTGCCAGGCACCCCCAGTCCCTCCCCAGCCTGGCCCTGGCTCTGTGTGAGCCCTGCTCAGCAATAACAAAAATATCTCTGTGTCAGCAACCCCAAACACAGCCCCACACCAGCCCCTGGGGAGGGAATTAACCCCACCCAGCCCAAACCAGCACATCCACTAAGGCAGTTCGTTGGTAGATTTTATTACCCAAATTATTTTTTCCCCATCTCAGGGTTTTTCACAGAGATAAGAAAGGAACTCGCTGTGCATTGCACACACAAACACAGCCAAATATTTGGGTTCTTCTCCCAGAACTGAATCCCCAGCCCTGCTGTGAAGCAGCTGGGAGCTGGGAGTGCAATCTCGGTATGGCTGTACCGGAAGCATACAAAGTAGCCCAGCCTGGGATTTCAAATTCCTGGAGCTGCTCGGAGTAACTCACAATCCAGGGCAGGTTTTTGCCTGCTGAGGGGCTCATTATTGCAGTCACCTTTTCTGTCCTACAAATCTTCAGCTCTGTTCCTGCTTTTGTGCTTCTCTCTGCTTGTCCTTTAGCACACTCCTGTCTTAATCTCCCTCTTTGTCTCCCCAGCTTTTTTTACATTATTTCTGCTTTATTTTCTTTCTGTCCTTAAAGCCTTCTGCAGGCAAAATGACAATTTACAGTGAAAATGGATGTTCCTAAATTCTATAGGAAAGGGTGTAGCTTGGCACAGGCACTGAGAGGGTCGAGGATTGTCGATGAATATTTCCTACTTGACTCCGGCTTAAGCTCTGACTGCATTTGTATTCAGAGCTGGTACAACTGGGGAAGGAAGGCCTCCCATCTCCAGTCTCTGATAAAATGATAGATGACAGAGACAATGAAATGAAAGTATCAAAATTCAGTTATGTCCATTTATGTATTTTTAACATAAGCAGGAAATACTGTTTCACAATCTTTATAATACATCAAATCTCTTACATTAAATATTAAAGAAAAATTATCTTCCCTTTAACCTCCATACTGCCTGTAAGACACGACCTGGGATGCTTATGTTATTTGTAAACTTTGTCTTGAGTTTCAAATGCAGGTGCTACCAAATTTCTCTTTTCCTGTTGACTTTTGAAAGCGCTTGTTACCGCACAGATGTGGAACACTAACTCAGTATGAACAAATTTGGTAATATAATTCCACACCATCAGTATCTCAGTGCCACAGCTCTAAATACACAGCAGTGACCACCTACACATCCTCAGCCTACAGATGCTGATGACCACAACTGGAGAAAGTGGAATGGGAGGAGATGAATGGGACAGGAAGGACCCCTGTGACCTCACATGCACAAATTGATAAGAACCTGTTGTAGAGAAAGGAAAAAAATCAGCGAGCTCGAGGATGTGAACATCCAGAATCTTTGTTTTCAGTCCTGTATTGCCGCTGGCACTGCAGAGGCAAACCTCCTGTTTTCACACTTATGTTTGAGATGCCCAACATGCCATTCGGAAAGACAGTGCTTCTATGCCTTCTAATAAGGAAAAAATATATATATGGCAAGTAAAAAGTTCAAATACATGTCTTAGTAGCTAAAAATCGAGACTTCACCTAAAGATAAAAAGCCTTTGAAAGCCAGGGAGAGGTCTCGCACAAGCGGTTTTACAATCTAAATAGAAATAAGAGATAGAAAAACCCCTTTTCCAGCCTCCGAAGCTGTTGCACCTCCATTATGCATTTTCTCTGACCTTGACAACTTGAGTCTCATTTTTTCCAGCTCACCCTTGTGTTTTGGCCTTTGCACACTACTCTGTACATTTTCCCACGTCTCTCTGGTGCATCTGATAAGCCCTTTATCTGAAACCCTTTCATTATCACCATTCTACTGCTCTCTGTGATTAGGAATTCAGAAATTGATTCCCACTTTTGTCCTGCCCGTTGCACAAACATCCATTTCCAGCCTATTTGGTTTGCAGTTATGTATGTTCATGATTTTTCCGTGGGAAAAATGCTGGGAAGAAACCACCTTTTCTTTCCATTGTCCTAGGTCAAAACCTTCATTGAAACTTCCCTTTTTCCTGATACTTCTGAGAAATCTTGGTGGAGGTCCTGATGTATGAGAAGCCCTGCCTCCCTCACAGAACAATAAACCACCAATATTTCCCTGTGCTTCCTGATCTGTGTCATAGCCATTTCTCTCCTCCAGTCTCCTATAGAGATCAAAATCTGCTTTAGATCCACATTTTAAAAGTTCTTAAAGTCAGGGCCTGACCTGTGTGAAAGGTCATAAGGGTCACCACAGGAATTATGAGGACGGATAAGAAGGTGTTGCTATCTCGCTTTTACAGAGAGTTAAATCAGGAAGACAGCAAGTGACACATCAGTGGCAGAGCTGCAGCTTAGCCCCCATCTTCCGAATTCCAAAAAGGGCTTTCTGAATGAAAACAGCCTTTCCTGCTTACTAAATATGCAATGGACCTGTGTGTTACCTCTCTCTGTGTTATGCAGTGTGTGATTAGCCTCAAGTCTCTTACGGGGCTTTCATTGCCATTCCTTTCTCTCAGTGCAGAGGTCTTTGTTTAACCCTTTATCCATGCTGCCTGTAAGCAAATGATATTGTTCTGCCTCTTGTCAGAGTTCTGCATTTATCATTCCAGGAATCAGAGGCAAAAATAAACAACTTGATTCTTTAATCAATGTGATGGCCAATTTTCTTTATCCCACAGTCCGCTTTACTCTCCCCACAGTTCTCTTCCTGCTCTCAGAAATGCTGACCTTCCAGGGATTTTTATCCATTTAGCTCTTCACTTTCCAGGAAGTACCCTCACTTCTTTGCTTGTAACAACGACAGATGTGTGCTGACTTCTGTGAAGCTGCTGAAATTCAGGTGCAGGGTCTTATTTATCTGTTTATTTTACTTTATTCACAGCTACTGAGGTTTCAGTATGAGCAATGCCAGCATCTAACATTGGTTGTCTTGCTCTTACAGGACTTCAGCAAACTCTGCATAGTGGTAAACTTTAATATCTCCAATTTTCCAAGAAGCTGAGTTTATCCAAAGAAGTTTGGATTGGAATTTAATATTATTATAATTGTTAATATGCATACCACAGACCTCAAATCATAGTAAGCATTTTTTTAATAAGAAAAACTTTTCTGGCTGTCAGTGATGAACTGCACCCGCACTGTGTTACTGCGAGACCGGCTTGAGATTTGTAACACTTGTGAATGGATGGGTTTTATTATGTCTTTTTAATAAGAGGACATATTAGGCAGAAGGCAGCCAGCCAGCACTTCTTGATGTACCTGTTTAGTGGGTTCTGTGTGCCCTGAGACCTCTCCACCTGATTTTATCTCTGGAGCTGCAGCAGTACCTGTGCCCCACGGAGTCTAACACACACACACACAGAGAATCACAGCACTGATTAAAGGGTCTGAGCACACATTTAGATATCTGCCTCCAGGGGCTGCATTTTATCGGGAACAGCATGTTCTTTGCAAGCTGTGTTTCAGTGCCCAGGATGTCACATCCCACTGGCGCTCAGCTGGTGGAAACTGGAAGGCTCCATTAAGTTCCCGATGGGGAGTTAAGCATTGCCAAAGTGTGAGCTCTCAGAAATGAAGCAGCTCAGGAGGGCTGTCCATGTGCGTGTGAGAAGTGCACTTCTTCTGGGAGTAGCAGGAGTGCTGGCAATTCAGCACTGTCAATTTTAAACTTGGATGGTGGTTTCCTGCCTGGCCTGTCTGCCCAAATGATGGCTGATTATAATCATCCTCAGCTTCCTTGGTACCAAACTGATGTGCCCATTTTATAGACACTCAGATGTGCCTGTTCCTTCTGGGGGGTCGCTGCTGCCTGTGGGGATGCAGAGCTTTTCTCTCTGGAATTTGAGATCAGGTGGAACTATGAGAGCTGAGTGCAAACACAAACCCTCATAAATTAATTTTATTGCACTTGGTGTAGCTCACTAGTAATGGCTGGGTTGGCTCCCACATCAAACACTTATGCAGAGCATAAAACAGCTCTAAAGAGAAACTTTGGTGAGCACTTCAGGTACAAATATCTACATCCATCTAATATTAAATTATAAGACTCCCACAGCAGATATGTAAAAGCTTAGCATTTAAGTAATATTAAATGCAAAATTTTGGCACTGATCTTAATGCTGTCTTGAATGAGAAAAAAAATTAGATCCACTAATTTCAGGGCATGAGCCACAGACAAATGTGGAGATTTGGGGCTGAAAAAGTAGATGGGTAAAGGTAACAATGACCATAACCTGATATACTGCCCAGAGAGGAAAGAATATAACGGGGGATGTCAGAGCTTATTTTTTAACTAATCCATGAGACAATTTAGGTGGCTTTATAGAAAATGGGACTAATTTAGCAGTGGCAGTAGTCCTGAATACAACAGATGCCCCCACTGTTCATTTCCTCAGCCACGGTCTGAATGATGGGGCAGAGTGAACCTTGAGCAAATTTACAGATTATTCTAAATTATGGGAAGAGTCTGAGACACCAAAACATTGAATTACAGACCAACTGAGTTTGTTAGTCTGGAGGACTGAGTCAAGAGACAACTTGCAAAGTTCACCAGGGAGAAACTGAAGTTTTTCACATGAGCTGGAGAATGCTCCAAAATCTTGCACAGAGCTCTGCAAAGCCTGGGAACGCCCTGCTGGAAAGGGCCTGAGAATTACTGTGGTTGGAATAGGAGCCAAAGGTACACCCTCATCTGGAGTTAGAGGTTCAGGTTATTTCCTGCAGCACAGGAAGGGGTTGTTCAAAAAGACTGAAATCTCCGCCCTCAATTTTTTGGACTTGGCCAGGTAAAATTACCAGTTATGTGGGTCATGGTTGCCCACAGTCCTACTTTGACCCAAAGGCTGAAGGTCTCTAGAGGTTCCTTCCAACCAATACATGTGTGATTCTCTACCTGCATCGGTCTCTGCAGCTCTGAGAGGAAGCTGGAAGCTTTCTGAGTTAATGCAGGTCCCCAAACCTGCACATTTCAGGGCTGTGCACCAACCTCAGCTCATGTTCTGGGAGCAGAATGAGGCTGTCCTCATTGAAGCAGGATTATTAGCTGAGGAACAACATTATGCTGACACAACTGATGCGTTTCTACATCAAGAGCTGTTTTGTTTGTAGTTAAACTGGGTGTCTCTGCAGAGCACTGATGGGAGAAGCTTTTAAAACAAGTAACAGACATTTCAGTCCATACTTAAAGCAGCAATTCCAGTACGCAAACTCTGTAAAGTACTACACTCGGTGTTGTAAAAGAAACTAGAATTTTGAGGCAGGAGCAAATTTTATGCAACTTTAAACTCATTTTGGACACCATTGGTATAAATTTCATTGTGGAGATATTGAACTGCTACATATAATAAAGAGTTTGAACTGGTATTTTGGTTTATATCACTATTGGAGGTTTATATCAGTATTGGAGGTTTATAGCAGTATTTCTCTTTGAGATCCTGATTATTGTTTTCAAAACAAAATGAATCACAGAATCACTAAGACTGGAAAAGACCTCTGAGGTCATCGAGTTCAACCTCCAACGTTGACAACCAGACTGTATCCAGTTGTTCCCTGGACATTTCAGGGACAGTGACTCCACCACCTCCCTGGGAAAGCCATGACAATGCCTGACCACCCCTCTTGTGAGGAATTCTTCCTCCTGTTCATGAAACACCAGCACAGGCTGCCCAGAGAAGCTGGGGCTGCCTCATCCCTGGAAGGGTCAGTTTGGGCAGGGTTCTGAACAACCTGGTCTAGTGGAAGGTGTTCCTGCCCATGGTAGGGAGTTGAAACAAGGTGGTCTTTAAGGTCCTTCTAACCCAAACCATTCTGGGATTCTGTGACTTTGTGATTTCCAGCCACCTTTTTAGACTTTCTTTATTTCAAGTAAATAAGTCAAGACTTATTATGGTTCATATGTTAATTTGTGAAGGAAAATCTGTTCCTCCCAGTCATTCAGCCATTGTCATATTGCCTATTTGATGCTCCAGAGCCACAGGCTTTGGGTTGACTGCACATTAAACACTCTGGAGCACAGTTCCCAAGTTCTGAACTTGCCATAAGCAAGAGCTGCAACTTCTGTTACTGCCCCCAAAGGGCTATTACAACATCCAGCAAGATGCCATGGATAAATAATCGTTTTTGCACCACATATGTTAAATTCTACATTATCCTCAGAGGAACTTAGTGAATATAAAGTTTATAAAGTTGTTAGAGGCATAGCCTATCTAAGTCTTTCTTTAAGACATGAAATCTCCCTGATTATGAAAACTGCTACAGGAAACTCAGCTGTTTAGCCATGATCCTCTGGATGAGTTCTCAGTTTTCAGTCTAACAAAGGTCGTAAGCATGTGAATGCTCCCTTAGCTGCAAAGTAATTACTCTTACTTTTCAAGTTATGCACAAAAGCTTAAAAGCTTAAAATCTTTTTTCAGTCTCAGTTCATCTCAGAAGGAGTAGCCATTGTGCTGTGCTTTACCTTTGAGACAGTTCTCACAGAAAGCAGAATAAGGGATAATTTCTTTCTCCATTGCTGCTTGAGCAGAAAGTGGAAAAGTTAAGTGCATGGTTAACTGATCTGGCATAATATAAAGACTTCAGAATAGGACAGAACTCAAACACAATTTTGTTTTCTGTAAGCCATCTGTATTTCTGTAATTGGCTCCTACCGACCCCTCAGAATGTGTTTTCACACCCCTCCAGGACTCACATTTCAGTCGGTGGCTGTGCTGACACCATTCTGCTGCAATGAGCCACGAGCATGTCCCAGAGGACAGACCCCCTGAGCTCCTCACAGAGCTCCTTATGGCACCACACAACAATCTGGAGCTCAGTTCCAGGAGTGCACTGAGGTCACAGACACACCTCCCAGAGAATGGGTCTGAGTAGCGCTTGTGGTGCCCTTAGCACACTCCTGAAGGATGAATCTCTCTCAAACACCTCACATGAGACTCGATCCTTTGCATTTGCTCGATTGCTCTGCCCCACACACAGCATTGCACCTGCCAGGACCCAGCTCTCCTGCAGCACCCGGTACCTCAAGACAAACTTCTATAGGGGTGAGACTGATCACAGATGTGTTTGCAGCTGGGATGGAGCCCCAAGACAAACTTCTACAGGGGTGAGACTGATCACAGATGTGTTTGCAGCTGGGATGGAGCCCCAGAGAGAGCTGTCTGGAAAATTCAGTACAGCAACAAACTCCAGAAGCTTTGCTCCTTCCTTGGCAGCTGTTTATTGATTTTATAATCAAATGCTCCCTACTGAGGAGCTTCATGAGCCAACACTCTTGGCTGGATAGAGATTTTATTTGCCAAAGAGCTCAGATTTGGTTGGCAGGCAGAAAATTCAAAGCCAAAACAGGCACCTAGTCAATGCTGGTCAGTAATCAGGATCACAAGTCTCCTGAAGTTAGTGCAGGAAGTGAGAAGATGAAACTGAAATTTGCCCCATGTGGCATAGCAGGGAATCAGTATCAGATGGAAATTTTCAGCTATCCCCAAAATTTTCTCCAGCAGTTCTTCTGTACTTAGAGCAACTGATAGGCATGGCTTGTATGCTTATATGTGTTAATTAACATTAATGTGGGTGAAAAGTCTGACCCTCCCAGAGGCCTCTGAAGGAATTCCTCCTGCAGAATTGGCCATTACACATAGACAAGAAACCTGTAAATAATCCATGACCAGCATTCCTGCAGGTGCAGGAGGCCTTTAGAACCTCACAAACCACTTCCACATGTGCTATATAATGGAAGACTACAGCTTTCCACTTTTGAACCTAAGAGGATAAAAAGACTTTTCCAAGCAAAAATCCCACTTTGGGATTTGAGAAAATATTATATACACACAAATGTGCATATATTTGCTTTGACACCCCAGTGACAACAATCCTACATTTGGCCAAGCTTGTAGGATTCTTTTTTTTCATTTCAATGGAGTTCTACTCTCATGTGGCTTAATCTGGAAGACTTAAAACTGTTACCTTTGATGGTTGGCCTTCAAAATCAACTTTTATATTGTAGCCCACATGGGGCTAGCACTGTCCATGGTACATAAAGTGCCAACAGTGGAGAATCAATCTAAATGAAGCCCCTTGGGACTAATTCTAATCAAGATTAATGAGTAAGAAGTGCAGATTCCATACAAAGATGTGCAAGGGATTTGTGTACAACCATCAACTGGAAAGGACCCGGAATGGGAGGAATTCACAGCATTTGTTAGAATGCCTGCAACACATTCACGAACCAGAAAGCATTTGTAAGAAATGCTGGGGACAGATGCCACTGGCTGGATAGTGGAAGGAAAGACCTTGTTCATAAAATTGAAAATAAAAGAGAAAATGTCTGATGTTAAGTGTTTAAGGCATGTATCTTGCCTTGACTATGACCTGCAGTCATTGCTGGGAACATTAGTAAAAAACTGGACAAATGTTGAAATCAATTACATATTTCCTCAGGAGGAACAAAGGATGCTGAAGGAATGCTTTTGGGATGAAGAACCAGCTGGGGGACATCAAAGTTGTTAAAGAGCATGAGATTTAAAAAATCCTGCACAGTGAGCAGGTGAAGCAAAAGTGATTTATAACAATCACATGAATGGACTCCCTGAAATGATGGAAGTTCATCTTTTGATGGAGAAATGTAGACAAATTCATAAAGGAAGGCATGTACTGCACCAGAAAAATAATGGTAAATTCTGAAACAAGATAAGAGCACAATGTGAGATTTACCAAAGTGACTGCTTGTCACTTCTGCAATTTATCTTCCTGTTTCAGCTTCAGTTCATGAGAAAAAAGGCTATTTAATGATTCAAGAAGGGGAAAGGGGAATTGCAGAATTGTCTTATGCGTATGACCTGAAGTTGTAGGGCTGGAATAAGGTAGAGGTTGAGTCTTAGAACTGCTGTCTGAATATTTTTTGAATATTTTAGAGCAAGAACCTGTCAGGAGGATGGGGAGGAAGGTAACAGTCTATGAGACAATGCAGACAGTTGGATTTCCTGTGTTTATTGTAAGGCTGGAGGCAAAGGACTGAGTGCAATCAATGAGGCTGAGAAACATAAGTGTATAATTATAATTGCATTAAATATAATTACAGAAAAAAAAAGATAAAACTCAACTGACTAGATCTTGGATCCAATTCCAAAATGAGCAGTACATTTCTGCTAAGAGTAATTTGTTAGATGGGTGTAAACAAAAGATACATGAGCAGGAGATTAGGTAAAAAATTATTTGGAAAAATCTGTCTGTGGGAAAGAAGTGGTTGGTTGTTTTTTAAATGTTCTTATGCAAGAAAAATAAAATAACTAACTTGAAATGAATTATGAAAGAACAGTAGAAAAATGGAAAATATTAACTTTATATTGCTAAACTTGAGATATTTACAAGTATAACTTCATTTACTCTTGCTGTAGTCACTCCATTTACAGCAAATGAAAGAAGAGGACTTTTCTAGGACACAATTCCTTTCATCCTAATGAAGACATCTCAATTAGGCCAGATGAATTGCACTCAGGCAGGGACTGTGCCATCCCAATGAGTACAAAGGAAATTTAGATGCCTGCCTCATGTGTAGATATTTACATTTGTAGGCATTTCAAGTCGGGTGATATGAATCTCATTCTAAGACTTTATTGAGGGTGGCACAGGAGGGCACAAGTCACAAGTAAAGCAAAGGTATTGGATAAGAAAGGATTCTCAAAATTAAATAGCCAGACCCAGGCTCAAGCACTGGTACAAAACTGTCAGATAACAATGATGAACATCAGCAAGTCAGAAGAGTTTCTACCTAAGATATGGACCTCCAGCAGAAAATAAATATTAAGAGTGTCAAAAATGTTACTTTTTAAAAAAGGGGGGGATTTTTCAACCCTTCTTTCAATTTCTTATGAAGTGTGTGTTCGATCATGTATACAGTAAATAGAAAATAAAAAGGGAAACGTGCACTTCATCATGAACTGTTCCCTTTGGTGGAAACGTTCATTTGACTGTTTATGTAGAGCTTAGCAAAAATATATCAGTGTCTTCAATGGGAGCTGAGGAACAGCTGGGTAATTAAAAACAAAAGCAAAAAACCAATTATTTTTGGTTCTTTGGGACTTAATGATATCTACCACGGCAAAACTATTTAAGATGGGATTGGATCTATATTGCATTGTTTTTTCTCAGTATCATTCCCATAGGAAGGAAATAAATAAACGTAGCATCAGTAGGTGAGTCACAGCTTCCTAATCAATATTTTGGTTTTTATGCATATGCAACCTTCCTGTCTCCCTCCCTCTCTCTGTTCTCCCAAGATATAAGGGAATCCTTTAGGAGAGACAAGCAGCCACCATATCACACAGAAATCTGGGAAAAGGGTGAGTAACTGCCAGACTCGTACAGTCATACTTTATTTGTATTATTATATTGGGGAAAAAATAGAGATCCACTTAAAATTTCTCTAATGAGAAAGGTTTCTTGAGCTTGGGCTCCATTGGGCATTTGATGCAAACCAGATTTGCAGCAGAAAGCGAATACAGCAGGATTTAACACCTTGAAAATTGAAGTGCAGAAAACAAATTAACGGATGCCTGTGGAGTGCTCTTCCTCTGGCAACGAGAACAATTCGGTGCTGCAGTCACTTGGACCAGATTGTTTCTGTGAATAGAACTTTATTGCAAATGTCTTCTCTGATTTGGTCAGTAAATAGCTTACAATTGGTTGTGATACTCTACAACTATGTTGCGTTTATTATTCATAAGGATTTGCCAAACAAATGCACTTTTAAGTAATTTCCAAGCTCTGAATCACTTGCTAACTCTGTCTCAGAGGCTGTACTACAAAAACAGTCTGTCACATACTTAATCTGGGATTAATGGAATTTATTTTACACTGGACTTGGGGTCAAGCCATATTCACAAGTCTGTGTGCATTTTATTATGTTGGTTGCTCACACATCTTTCTGGGACTTGTTCAGGTGACAAATATAAAAAAATGGAAGGAGAAATGTATAATAAATAATACAATTTGCTTTTTAAAGTTTAAAAAAAACCTGTTGGATTTAATAACCTCTCAGGATTCAAGAACCTTTTTGCAAGTAGAAAGCAGTTGTTCAGATACAGACAAATAACAAGCAACACTTTATGAATTGGGTAAATTGGATATTGTCCTCTTTCCTGCATTGAATTCAGAAACCTAGAGCCCTATTTGGCTTTGAGCTAGGAAAGTATAAGAGAGGTAAACTTAAAAATTTGCTGCTTCAGAAATAAACCATGCACAAGGAAAGAGAGAGATGTAATATGAAAGAAGAGCGAAAGGAGTGAGGTCGTGCTCAATAGTTTTATTTTTACTTACTAGCTATATTTTGAGGCTAAAGTAGATTTTGTGATGTTTAAATTCCATAAATTCCATGCCAGGAATGAGCATGGAAGCGAAGGAGTCCAGCCTGTTGATGACAGACCTCCAGGTGTTCCTTGAAAGCCAGTACCTTGAGAGGTTCAGCTCTCCCTGGTGCAGAACCTTGTTTTTTCCTCTGAATGTATCTGCAAAGCTTTGGTTTCCTGGCACAAAACCTTGCTTTTTCCCCTGTGAATACATCTGCAAAGCTTTGCTTTCCTGGAGCAGGTTCGTTTCTGTTTTCTCTCAGTAGATGAGGATGCCCAAGGAGTCACAGTGGAGGTGGTGGTGAGGATGTGCCACCCAGGGCCGTGTCAGACGTTGGGAAATGCAAAGGGAACTGCAGAAACAACGCTCTGCTCTGTCTTTGGAATGATTTCACTGCTCCTGGAGCTCCAGGCTGCTGTTCATTTCTCCAGCCTGCACATTTTTAGGTATTCAGCTTCCCACCTGCCTGCTGCCCACGGCTTCTTTCCCTGGGACAGTGGTCAGTGTAGTGCAAGGGAAAACTACTGCACCTGACCCTAAGCAGGGTTTAAAAAATTACAGTGTTCTTTCTTTCATTGCTTTCACTCTCGATTCACCAGGCTGAAATAATTGGTTTGTTCTCATTATTCCTAAACCCTTATATTAGCTACTAATTAATTTCTGGTTAATTCCTAACCATTCCCCAAAGAACTATAACTACTTGGATTCACTCATTCCTTGATCTCTCCAAATACAAAAGGTGTTCCAAGGTGCTCAGTCGATCACAACAAAGGTTTTTGTGCTATGGAATAGTTGAACAACACAAACTTGTGTTTATGAAACTGTCGTTATTTTTCTTCCTCAGAGAAGCGATTCAGTGATTCAAAGCGCATGGATGGATGGGCCATCTGATTATATTGTCTTCATCAGATCCACCCTGAAGCAAGAAAAGAAAAGCTAATGGATCATACAAAATGAAACAGTAAAGTCACATGAATGCAAGCAACATTTCTTTCCCTTTTAAGCCATTAATGTCGAATACCATAATGTATCAGTTCATATTTTTGCTTCACTACATTCAAAAGCAAATCCCCTCTCTTGCTTTGAATGAAGTAAAGTTGTTTTGCTTTTCAGGACGCTCATGGATTATCAAATGATCTATGGAAGATTAAAATAGGTTAGAATGAAAAATGCACATTGAGTTATAAATCCAGTATTTTGACCTAAATAGTGTGAATCTTTTTATAAGCAAAAATTTTAAAAGCTGTACATTCTTATAACAAGGATTTCAGGGTATGATGGTATATATAAATTATTTTATATTTTCTTGATGCAGTAAAATAAATGTAGTATGTGTCTATGGATGGAAACTCCAAATGTTAATGTTAATCCTCTTTCAAAAAAATGAGATTCCAGAAAAAGTGGGGGAAAAAAGTAACACACTGCGATTTTCATATCAGGTTGAATCATGTGTATGACATGTGTTTGTGCCTGTGCATCCATATTAATATGGCACTATGTAGTGCAAGAGGTTTAGTGAGCATTCTGTTTTGAATGATGATATCCCTGTTTTTAAATCCATTGAAAATCCATCTGTAAATTTTGTTTACAAGTTGTGGTTCTACTTGTAAATAAATATCCATTATTTCAGATTTTCCAGGAGGTTGTCATTGTTGTAAGTGTGAGCCAAGGCTGATCTTCGGATAGTAGTTATTCTAAGGTGTTTCTTTTTTGTCTTCCTCACCTTTTGTTAGTACAAAACCCTTGCTCTGTAACTGATTTATTGTGAGACAGAAGCCATTCACGGGACAGCTGAAGCGTGATTTATTGGACAAAACACAGCTAGATCATATCCAGCCTTCACCAAGCAACCCTTGGATACTTTATACTCCTTTCAGCAAATTGGGTGCTTTTAGACAGTTTGAGTACCTAAATCATAACATACAAGGGTTCTAAACAAGCACCTTCCACAGAACACCTTCCACTGCCCCAGGGTGCTCCAAGCCCCGTCCTGCCTGGCCTTGGATGCTTCCAGGGATCCAGGGGCAGCCACAGCTTCTCTGGGCCCCCTGTGCCAGGGCCTCACCACCCTCACAGGGAAGGATTCCTTCCCAAGATCTAATCTAACACTTCCCTCTTGATTAAAGCCATTCCCTCTTCTCCTGTCACTCCATCCCTTGTCCCAAGTCCTTTTCCAGCTCTCCTGGAGCCCCTTCAGGCACTGGAAGGGGCTTTAAGTTCTCCCTGAAGCCTTCTCTTCTCCAGGTGAGCACCAGCAGCTCTCTGAGCCTGTCAGCCTCCATGGAACATGGAAATAAATGCGCATTTGAGCCCTGGGAGTAAACAGACATTTTGCTGATGCATCAGGGTAAAAACACACTCGGATAGGAGGAGACAGGATTATTAGTGGTTGTGTTTCCTCCATTTGCATGGCCCATGAGAAAGGATATGATGCACAATGAACATTTCTAAAGTTTTCTGCCATCTTGGGGAAGTTATTTTCTAATTTTGGGTCTAAATTCATGTGCAGAAACTACAATCAGCCTTTTTCCATTGAATGTGTTTCTATTGTATGTCTTTAGTGCAGGAGTGGTCTTTGTTATGTTTTAACTTACTGTCATCTCCTGTCTGCTTACTATGAACATATGGAGAAGTAAAAACCCCCAAAATAATGAAAATAAATACATTGGGGTGTTTTTATTCATGAGTACCAGTGGTAGATACATTTCACACATAATTTTAAACTTGTTCAGGGGTTCCAGTTTGAGTGCTCTGATGTTATATCAGCGTTCTCAGACATCGCTGTATTGCAGAAATAAGTCACACTCAGCTGAATGACTGTGAGGGAGAATATTGCATGAAATCATTCCAAAGGAGAATGTTCAACTTTGCATTTTCAGATGCAAGCAAACGGATGGTTTGATGAAATGGTATCAGCAGTACAGGAACCTCCAAGGGCCCCTTCGGCAGCCACAAAAGGGGCTTTAAAAAGACTGCAGTAATTGTCTGCAAAGAACTGTGTGATCATTAACTGTTAACCTGAAACTTCAGTAATGTTTTATTTTACCCATGAGTGCTTTTTCCGCTTTCAGAGTGAGCTCTGCTATATTGTCAATCTTCCCAGAAAAATCCCCTCAACCTTGCTGGTGCTGTGGTATGAAACTTCACCTGCTCTCTGACCAAACCTGGCCTGGCAGGTTGCTGGCACCAGCAGAAAATATTAGCATAAAATCCTCACTTATGCAATGTAATTGGAAGGATTTCCAAGAATAATATAGAGATTTTTTTTTTTTTGTTAAATCATGAGGAGAAAAAATCCCCCTGGATATCTGGATATGATTTTTAAACCAAGTCTACAAAAAAATAAAAAGGCTCTTTAAACTGTATTATATAGCTATCCCCCACACCTTCAGCTTTAACATGGATTTATCACGTTGTATAAACAGTGTGGGATTATAATTTTGTTTCCTGGAAGTTTTATTGACAGGTTAACAGGCACTGAGGCAGCACAAATACAAACACACCCAGGGAAGCTGGAGCTGCTATAGGAGCTCTGTTTCTCCCATTAACACTGACGGGTGTGGCAATTCTCTCCATTTTTACTGCAGGACTAATTAGCTGAAATGAGTAACATATTCAGGCGATAGTACTACTATTAGCTCAGGAGCTGCCACATTTACAGGAAATGGGATTATCTCCGGGTAAATGTGCTCTCTGTCTCAGGGATAACTGTGCCCTTGTAGGATGCCATATAATAGTGAGCTTTTTAATCTAAGGATGACAAGCATGGGCTTTGATGTCCCTTTATAAAGGTTACAGCAGAAATTTAGATTTCCACGTGAAAATATCCACCAGCACTGCCAAGTTATTGAAAATGGGTAAATAAAGTCATCTTCAGTTGTCTTATTCACTAAGAGGGAGGCAAAAGGGTGCTTGATAAAACAGTTTGGGAGAAAGTGTAGATTAATTATTTAAGCTTAGGTTTCATAAAAAGATTAAATATTAACCCAAATTTGGGGTTGGATGGATACCCAGGATGAGTATCCTGTGTTTTTTGGGGTTTTTTGGGGTTGTTTTGTTTTTTTTTTTCAGAGAACTTAAACTGAGGCAGTCATTTCATTCATCTTTTTTCCCATGGAAACAGAATATCTTTGTCCTCACGATTTCCCAGACCAAATAATCAAGATCCAGTGTTTTTTAGTCACTAAAAAGTGACTAAATCATAATTACACAAACAATTGAAATGGAAGCTGAGCTAAGGTTCAAAGCCTTCTCTTATTGCTTTGGGCCATGAGCTCATGGGTCCTCACAGATGGATTAAAGAGGGAAAAAGAAAGAAAAAAATGTAGGAAATAAAAATAGAATTGTAATACAGTAGATTTAAACATGGATTAAATGAGAATGGAGCAGAGATATTTTTGATTGCTACAATTAGCAGAATTATGGAGTTGCATCTCTTTATCTCATGCCAGTCTCTGGGGGTAGCCTGGAAGGAGATATTCTGCTACAGGGCAGTACAGAACAGGAGTTAACATAAAGCTTTCACTTGCTTTTTCTTACATTTCCCCATTGACAATAAAGAGATTTGCACAAGCTGGAGGTATTTTATAGGCTGCATTCACATCTCTGTCTGCTGTGAAAACCCTGTGGTTCTAAGGGCAGAAAAAACTTCTTGGACTGCCTGCTCTCCTATAATGTCCATATCAGTCACTGAGCATTTCTCAGAAACTGGGTGAAAGAACAAACAGAAATAATTCCATGAATATGCATTTTATCATTTATAATTCACATTTGAAAATAGAAATAGGGCCTGAACTCCATGATCTTACCATTAGAACTGACTGAAGAGAGGTGTGTGTATGTTGTGGATGTATATGTATATATATGTGTGTGTGTGTAAATAGAATTTTGATCAAATTTTCAAATATCAGCAGCAAAATGATGTCTTCTAATTAAATTTACGAAACCCCACAACATAATCTGTAGCTTTCTGGTCCCTGTTTACAACAATACAGTTGAAAAATCATTTAAATTAATACACATACAGAAAAGAAGCTACAGGTCATGCTAGGTGATTGGTTATAGAAAATCAAAAGCAATAGAATTAAGGTTTTAAAAAGCCTTTTTATTTCTTTTTGAACTATTCAGCTAGTTATTGATGAAGCCTGTGGAGAAAAATAATTTTGTGATTGAATTACCCCAAAATTAGGCTGAATAAAGCTTCTTAAACAATGCTGTGGAGAACAATTCCACACTAATGGCAATGAACTTAGATGATCTCAGATTATCTTTTCCAGGGCTGATTCTTATGGGGCTAGTTTTTCTCTGACATACCCATTAATGGCTTATAGAGGAGAAATAAAGAGAGTGAACACAAAGGGCTGTTATCAAAGAAGTGCCCCCTAATTGGTCAAGGGACCTTTTTACATTAAGACATCCATTAAAGTCTCTACCACCTTGATCACAGGGTTATGTTACATATTTTCCTTAATGTAAATAGTTTCTGTGTAAGAAACGATTTACATTATTATTAACATATTTACATATGTTCTGTGTATTAGAAAAATAGTTCGAAAAAACAATGTAGAAGATGTTTAATTTGTCGTGTGCTTTAATGCAATGGGGTTTTTTTAATTGTCAGTGACTTTTTGGTCCAGTAGGTTTTATTTTGTGATCAGCAAAGTGACTTTGCGGTTAGACCCAAAGCACAGCCAAGGCACATGTGTGCAGTTGGCACCCCACACAGGATTTCAGTGTCCCCACAATATTAACAGCCACTCCAAGCAAGGTCTAAGGATCTGGGCTTGATCCCCACTGCAGCAGTGGAACAGGAGACATCTCAGGTATGAAAAGTAACTGCAGCTATAAAGCCCTAAATGGCTGCAGATGTGCTGCAACGTGCAACAGTTTCAGGGCATGCTGGAAATTAAAAAGTTTGAATAAATGATGGTGTGACCCCCCAGAAAAGAGCTCCTAAAAAACCAAAAAGGGCTGGTCTCAGAAGCCTTCAGTCACCATGATATCGCCCTGTAGCCACAGACCATTGTCATTGGAGCTTTGCTGTTCCATTGTGGACTCTGCCCTGTTGAACACTGGCTCTGCTGTGGCTCCTTCAGACTTTCCCGTGTTGTCCTTGGAAAGCACTCTCCTGTCCTCATCAATAAATCAAATCACAACGAGAGCTAATGAAGGCAGAGTCTTTGCTCAGTAAAATACAAGTGCTGCTTTTGGTATTCGCTCAGTAAAAGTACGGTTGGTTACACACTGCAGAGGATGGCTCGGGTAGGGACTGCCAGGAGGCCGAGTCATCATCATCTCTCCCCAGTGGGATGTTCCCCAGCTCGTCTTGAGGCTGATAAATGTTTCCCAAATTACTTGACTTCCTGTGAAGTAAGTGAGCTGCAAAATCAGAATAAAGGCAAGGGATAAATGTGATCTCAAGTGTATCAAAGGGTAATAAAAATTGCAGACCAAGCTTTTCCATTGTGCTTAGAGAGTGCTTCATTTAGATTAACGCTGCATGGACTTCAGGTCTCTTCTGTTTGCTGAAGGATTTCCATGGTTCCTTCCCGCTGCTGCTGCTTTTGTTCATATCCACCTAGCAACTGACCCAGGGTTTGCTCTAATAACTGGGAATCCCAGACACCCAGCTGAGCACTCATCGGTTTAACTAAAGAATAAAAGTCAAAAAAACGATATTTCCTCACTATATTATAGCTGACTCATAGCAAAGAGCCACGTTCATCATGGAATCATCACAGAATGGCTTGGATTGGAAGGTACCCTGAAGAGCATCCTGTTCCAACCCCTCTGTCATGGTCAGGGACTCCTTCCACTGTCCCAGGTTGGTCAGAGCCCCATTCAGCCTGGCCTGGGACATTTCCAGGGATCCAGGGGCAGCCACAGCTTCTCTGGACACCCTGTGCCAGGCCCTCATCACCCTCACAGTAAGGACATTCCTCAATCCTTATCCATATTCAGGTGTAGAGGACATAACAATCTGAGTCCTTACATGGCACAAACCAGAGAAATTGGTCCTGCTGTCATTCTCCTGTCTCATCTCTATCCAGAGCCTGTGTCTCCATCATGATGTCAAATCTGTCATTCTATAGAGGAGAACACTCCCATCTGTGTGACCCTGCAGGAAACCTCTGTTGAAGGGCACACAGATCACTCAGCCCTGTGCAAAGCATTCTCTGCAAACTCTTCCTCATTTTTACAGTTATAAAATAAAAAACATCTTGTAAAGACATAATCAAATAAAACAAATGCCTGTCAGGAAGCCAGAATCATACTTAGAGTCTATTGTTTGTGACTTGTACAAATTTATACAAAGTTGTCAGCAAAGTGGTGTTTTTCTGTTCTCTGTTCCTGCATATTTCATTTTGATGTTCTCACTAAAGAAACTTCATCACTGAAAGGACCTCAAAAACTTAAGAAAGAGTCGGCAGTCATTTCTATCTGTATTTGTGCCACAAAAGACAAAATAATGTTATGAGATAGTGAACAATAAATTCTCCTTTGCTCTTCCCATATGGGAGCCACATTTTCTGGGTGCAGAGTCTATTTACTTATAGAACAATGTTAAAAATGACACCAGGGATAAATCACTGAAGAAGCTGAAAGTGGCAAGGCAGAATAAGTCATCTTATTCAAAGTGGCAAGAGAGGAGAGTGGTGCTCTTTGACAAAACACAATTGGACCTAGATCATGAAGTGTGCATTGCCCATTATTTGAAATTGCCAGTGAAAACCCTGTGACTCCAAAGCAGATTGGACGTTGTCCATAGTTGTGTCCCATTGTCTATGGACGATGATGAGAAGCAGACAGTAGCTCATTTTAGCCATCCTGCCAAAATCAATAGCATTTTAGAGAGCCTCAGAGAGAAACAACTTGTCGTGCCAGCAGCTGAAGCCGTGTGTGTCAAAGGAATTAAAAAACTCTTCTCTTTCCAGGCTTTGGTGTAATTGAAGGGAAAGTGAAGGAGGTATTCTGTGAGATTTGCAGCCCTAATAGGGATGGAAGTTACCACTCTGCAGCCTCCTCTTCTGCAGAACTGCCCTCAAGGTCAGCAAAACTTTTGTCTGAGTACAGACTGGAGTTAAGCAGTGGGGCTAAAGCTGAGCAGAGTGGTTTGAGCGCCTTGGTTTGGAAAACTGATCGCAAATGCTCCATGTGACCTCAAGCAGCCCCTTTGCTTGGAAAGCAAGAGAAGCCTTCACCCCACCACAGCCATTCCCAGGTGTGTGTGTTCAAGGATGTTTGAAAATCAACATCTGTGAGCCCTGGAAATCATTTCCATCACGCACTGATCTCATGATTCCTTAGGTGTCCCCATACCTTCTCTCATACCTTGCTCTACCCAGCAATGCTCCTCTCCAGGAGCTGGAATGCAGGGGGAGCTGGGGGCAGGATCCAGCACTGCCACAGGCAAATGTGTCTCCTCCAAGAGGTCAATTCCCTCCTGAAGAAATCAGTTACACAAAAATATGAACTCCCTTACATCTCCCTCTCAAAGGCCACTAAACCTTTGAAACAGCTTCTCTCTCCTAATAAATGGTCCCAGTGCCTAAAGGGGTGTGAGAGAGGTGGAGAGGGACTTTGGACAAGGGCCTGGAGTGACAGGACAAGAGGGAACAGCTTCAAAGTGAAGGAGGGGAGATCTAGATTAGATGTTAGGAAGAAATTATTGACTGTGAGGGTGGTGAGGCCCTGGCACAGGGTGCCCAGAGAAGCTGTGGCTGCCCGTGGATCCCTGGAAGTGTCCAAGGCCAGGTTGGATTGAGCTCTGAGAAACCTGGGATAGTGGAAAGTGTCCCTGCCCAAACCATTCTGTGATTCTATGAAATCAGCTGCAGGTACTGAAGGCCTGTGTGATTAGCTTAGTTGCCAAGACCAATATTTGTCTTTCAGGACTAAGACTGAGCTGTTTTGCCTCAACCTGTTAAAAGAGCAAAATTACAATAACCCTATGAAAAGAAAAAAATGAAACATAAAAAAAATATATAGGTTCTTATTTTTGCCCTGGGGGAAAATGATCCATAAGAAAGCACAATCCTTAAATTTGGTGATTCTGAGCTATAAACCTCCCTCGGAGATTTTACAAGGTCTCCCAGCCCAGCACTTGCAATAACTGTGGCTCTAAAACTTGGGAGTGTATGTACCATTATCCCCATCACCTACTCTTCTGAGGAGCAAGAAGAATTTATATCCAGCATTTCCCATAACCAGAGGATTTGTCCCAGAAGGGACCCACTGTACACAGCCTCACAAATTTCTTGAAAACCACATATGTCCTTTGTTTCAGCTTTCTTGATTTTTGTGTCTCTGTTGACTGATGCATCCTGTGTTTGTCTCCAGTTGCTGTTCCATTGTGACACTAAAACATAAATGTAAAAATTCAAATTTCATTAACTCTTTGAGTCTGGGATTGGAAAGAAGACTATCATGGCATGACTCAGCACCTGAACATTTATTTTTCCTCATAATTCTTTAGATGAAAACACTTCTGGTGAAGTAAACATTCTTAGGTTGAAGTGTAATTTAATTTGTCGTGGTAAGTGGGGTTTGTTCTACATTCCCTTCATGATTTAACTGGAAAGATTTATCTCTGAGAATAAAGAAGCAAAGATCTTCAAACCCCACTTAGCCTGTGAGTAGTTTTATTTTCTGAGGCATTCATAAATGACAACTAACCTAACATGTTTAAAAACATATCACCATAATAATAATAGCAATAAAGCCTTATGTTGTGAGGCTTCTGAAAATGTCATTTTCTTAGAGAAGAACAGTGCCACACCTGGTTCGTCCAGTTATTATGGGGGAAAGGGATTTTTAGCAGCCTGCATAATCTGATTTAAAGATTTATTTTCTAAAATAATTTTCATGCTCAATTTCTGGCTATTAAATGCTACAAAGTAACAAGAAGCAAATAAAATTCTATGTTTTGTCATATGGGATTTTATTACACAGCTTTTGAATTTATTTCTGCACCGTGTATGAGGTCATAAATCAGGGTATCCCAATCACAGCAGTTATTCAGTCACATACATTGTGGCTTCGTGACTTCAGAATACTAATTTTGACCACTGGTTTTAAAGTGTCAGACCTAAGGTGATTACTTTCCCAATGTTTATTTTCAGAGCCCTTTTTTCAGACAGCACTGACTATAAATATAGGTTTGGCAGCAGCTCAGCACAAACTGTGCTAGAAACGCATTTATCTTTGCTTGTTGAAATAGTTTGTGTAGATATCGATTCACATTCATTATTTTCCGTGCAGATTCCTTTTGATGCAGCTACTTCAGCAGCAGACAATAAAGTCTGTCCTTAATGGAATCATTTGCATATTTGTCTAGATCAGTAGTCTATTTAAAACGGAGTTTGTCAGGCTTAGATCTCCTTGCTCTATTTGCTTTTTCATGGTAAAAAGAAAGAAATAATAGGTAAGTAGGTGAATACATAAAATTTGTGAAGCTCCACTTATTTGCTCCACAAAAGAAAGCGAAGATTCTTGCTGTCATCATGCCCTCACTGTACCTTGTTAGAAGATCAGCTGATATAATGCTGGGTGCACGTTGTCCATTGAAACCAGGTGCCAGGCAAACCCTGGTGTGAGTGCAGCAGCTGGATGGGTTTGTGTGTGATATAGGGCTGCTGCTGCAGTGGATTTTAAAACAAATTTACTGTTCAAAGCTCTCAGCCAAGTCCCGGCAGATCTCAAACTACTGCTGAGACCTTCCGCAGACTGCCCAGGTGAACAAGAAGTAACTTAAGGTCTTCATATCATTGCTTCTCAACCTTAACTCCTCTTCAGGGACGTCATTTGTCATAAAAGGTGAGGATTGAACTACAGTTCAATGAAACATTCATTTGATATTTGGCAATTCTGTGAATATTTTTAAGGAGAGTCAATACCCCTTCCTAATTCCCATTATCTAATACTAAAAAAGAGAAAATGCCTTCTCTTACTGAAGTCATAACCTCTGAGCACCGAAACACAAGGATTAACAGGCTTCTTGCCCTATCTCATGGAACTGAAAAGGCAGGGTTGAGCCAGATATGTGTGTGTCTTTCTTTAAAAAAAAAAGGAAATCAAATAATTTCTTCCAAAAACAGTCTGCTGTGGTGAATGTAAAGAGTTAATGGCACCAAGTGTGCTAGCAGTTCTGTAGGAGGCTTGTTTTATGCTCGCTTGTTTATTTTGGGATTAGCTAAGAGTGCAATAGACCGTGTGGAAGCTGGGCAAAGTATAATATTTGATTTACTGGTGCTCCAGCAGGCATTATTTTGTGCTCTTAACTGTTAGCACCGAATCCTCAGCAGGACTTTTGACCTTCCCTGGGGCCTTAAGGTAATATGTGTGAAATCACAGCAAAGCTGAACCACTCCCGATCCCAATCCTAAACTTTTGTAAGTGTTCTGGTGCTTGCTTACACCTTGGTAACACATCCCCACACTCCTGCCATCGAAATCACGTTTTCAAGCCTTGCTTTTTTATTGCATGAAACAGTGCACGTTACTGAGGCATTGCTGACATCCTTAACACTACAGAAGTTTTAGGGATTTGTGGGGTTTCTAGGCAACTAATTAATTTTAAAGATGTGTATAGTTTCTAGGCAACTAATTCCTATTAACTTTGAGGGCAATTGGTTGGTTCTTTTCCCTTATATTCTCATGAAAAAACACAGGCATGCTTGGCTGAAAATGAAAATAATATCTTCAAGGTAATTAGAGGTATTTAAAATATATTGCTTTGTTGAAACTGAAACATTTCAAAATAGTGAATATTGCTGCAGAATTGTTTTTACTCTGCTGAGGAGTAAAAACAGATTTCAAAACCTTGAAAAATGCTGAAAGCTTCAGCAAGAATTCCTTAAAATATCATCCATAGTTCTTGGAGCAAAAAGAGCAGACGATCTGATACTCATTCACACAAATACTGTTTGCACACACTCATCATGTCTCCAGTAAAACTTGGCCAGTCTTCCTTCTATGCCCCTGGCAGAAGTGTGTGGGAAGTGGTGAAAATAGCTCCTAAACAATACAGTAAAGAGGGAGTTTTGTCACTGGAATGGATTAAAGGGTTTGACCAAATAAATTAAATTGCTGAAAGGAGTTTTAAACTGCACATCATCAAAACCATTTATTTGACAGTCTAAATCATCATAGGTGTCAAGGGGCAGCTCTGCAGGATAGATTTAACTATTCCCACAAAATCCCTTCCCTGTGCAGGAGGCACAGCCAAAAGCTCCCAGACAAAGGCTCTCGTGAAGATACACAACTGTGCAGAACCGTGAAGGTGTTTACAAGTGAGGAGAAAAGGAAATTTTTTAATAGATCTGAGGAGAAAGTTATCAGGCAGACTCCTCAGATCACTGGAGCCACACCAGCACCTTGCTGCTCATAACCGTGTTTAAAGTGAAGCATTCGTGGAAATGTCACATGGATCAAACTGAGAAAGGAAATTCATCATGTATTCATAGTCCGCATGGGAAAAGTGAAGAAATGCTGTTCAGAAGGAAATGAGCGGGGCCTGCAAGGAGGCTGGAGAGGGACTTTTCCTAAGGGCAAGCAGTGATAGGAGAAGGGGATCAGCTTCAGACTGAAGGAGGGGAGATCTAGATTAGAGGTTAGGAAGAAATTCTTGACTGTCAGGGTGGGGAGGCCCTGGCACAGGGTGCCCAGAGAAGCTGTGGCTGCCCCTGCATCCCTGGAAGTGTCCAAGGCCAGGTTGGATTGAGCTCTGAGAAACCTGGGATAGTGGAAGATGTCCCTGCCCATGGGATCATCAACAAAAAGATCTTTGAAGTCTCTTCCAACCTGAACAATTCTGTGATTCTGTGAAGTATCACACAGTGTAATCAAAGCTCCTGTCCATCCCAGATTCTCAGAAGTCTGTTGGAGAAAACGAAAGCAAACTCAGTAGATTTGTCCACATGGCAAGTGTTGCCCTTAAATGGGCTCTGGTTCAGCATGATTTCTGTATATTCCATAAAGATTAATTTACAGGCAACACCTGTACCAGTCTGAGCCAGTTATTTCCTTCTGAAACTGGGAATAGCTGGAGACCACCCAGCACAAAGCTCTGGGTCTTACAGCAAAACTGCTCAACACCATTTCCCTGTGGGACTCAGAACCTATTCTGATGCAGGGATGAAGGAAGGGCCTTCACAACTGCACAGTGGCATAGATGGAGGACCAGAGGACCTGGTTGATAAAAATTTGTGCTTCAGCTAGGATGGAACTGACTTATGCTGGTGATAAGGAATGTGCATCCTTGGCCCCACAGCTGACTATTCCTTTGACTCAAGTATATGTTCAAAGATACCCTGCTCAGCTCAGTGGGAAGCAATGGATTGTGGTTTTTCTTCGTCATGTGAACAGTTTTGGTCTTTGGGCAGTCAGAGTGCATTGATATTTCAGTTGGAGAGGTATTCAAGTTCTTTTTCTGCATTTCCAGTCCTTGTGTTCCTGTGTGTGCCCACACACGTGTCAGTGATGTGGGGAGAGCTGAAGAAGGAGAGAGAAAGTATTTTGTGAGCACAGATGCATCAGATATTACCTTTCACAAGTAGCAGGGGAAAAAAGTGGATTTGAGAAAAAAAGAGAAAAAAATTGAGAAAATCGGGTTTTTTTATGTGTTTAATTCCCAACTCATATTAGACTAGTCCCAAAAGAAAAAGAGGAATGAAGTATATGAATTAGCCGATATTAGTAGGGTTGTTAGAACACCATTTACTATGACAGACTTTGTAATAGTACTAATACTGTCCTTTGTTAACGATTTAATTTAAACTAAAATGTGATGAGGTATGTTGGGATCTTGACCATTAGAAAAAGAAAGAAAAAAATAAACAAAGCAGTGTTTTAACAAAAAATGAGTTTAGACTCATTGCTTAGACACTGTGGTTCGGCTTTCCAAATACTTGAAATTTTATTATGACATTCAGTGATGGAAATTTGCCATAAGCTGTCAGAATTTACTTATAACCTTAATTTCACAAGACTTTAATGATCTCAATATGGGTAATCTACAAGCAAACAAATGTGGCATTTCTTAAATATTGTTAGAACTTAACAGTTTGTAAGAAGACACTCATTTAATGGGTTGGAAGTATTTCTTTAAATAGAGAAGCTTTGTTGTGATCCATCACTGAGGAGCTCCATTAATAGTTATTTTTATCATTAATATTTTCCTCCAGCTTTTCAAAAATTCAGCTTCGCAAAAGTTTTGGCATTTTATTTATAAGAGGAATGAAAGAAAAGAGAACAGAGCAAGTTGCAGGAATAGATAAGGAAGAAATAGATAAGCTCCTCCTAGCCCAACATCCAGCACTGTTTACTATGTTAAGTATTAGCAGATGTTTTTATTAACATTATTAACACCTTTTGTAGAGTTCACAGTAAAAAAAAGAAAATACTCTGGCAAGGACTTTTCACCTAATTTCCTTGAGAAATGAGGTTCATGAGTTCATTCTTTCTTTATTCGTCCATCTGGGACTTCTGCTTCCATTCATGTTGAACACGTTTTCCAGTTTCCACAAGGAATCCACAGAAAAGAACAACACCTTGGGAGTGCCCCAACCAAGTCAAAGCTTCAGCAGCTGCGGCTGGGGCTGCCATCGCTGTGGAACAGCCTCGTTCCATCACGGACTGCAAAGCCAAAGGCAGGGACAGAGCTAAGCACTGGCAGGGCATGAAGTTCAGCTCAGGAGGGCAAAGGATTTATTTTCACAGCTCTTTCTGCTACTACCCCAGCAATCTGGATTATCTCGGTTTGGGTGTAAGAGCAGGACCCAATCACAGAATCAGAGAATGGTTTGGGTTGGAAGGGACCTCAAAGGTCACCTCATTCCACCCCTACCATGGGCAGGGACACCTTCTACTGTCCCAGGCTGTTCCAAACCCCATCCAACCTGGCCTGGGACACTTCCAGGGATCCAGGGGCAGCCACAGCTTCTCTGGACACCCTGTGCCAGGGTCTCCCCACCCTCCCAGGAAAGAATTCCTTCCTAAAATCTAATCTAAATCTATCCAGTGACATTCTGGTTCCTGCCCAAAACAACCTGCTGGCTCTGAAATTTTTACAATTTAGATGGAATCTGATGTTTCTGCTTAATTTTTAAGAATTTAGGAAAAGATCAAACTACATGACACAAAGCAATATACTAAACTCATAAACTGCAATTTTACTCAACTAATTAAAGCTGCATTAATGAAGTAATCAAATAAAGGTCATAATTAAGATTAGGTCCATAAATCAATGGTTTTTAAACTGTTAATTCATCAGAATAATAGAGAAATTACTACATTAAATTTTCATTTAAATACTTGAAAGTTGTTCATTTTTTAGCCTTTTCTTGGCATTATTTGGAGTCCTTGTCTTCTTTTTATCTGAGACTCGGAGTTCATTCTGTCCTAGTTGCTCTCTTCACTATTAAGGGTCAGTTGCAAAAAAAAAAATTAAAATATTTAGAGGTCTAATGCAGTTTGGAAGTCTATGCATAAAAGAACAATTAGGAAATAAAGTCACTACATGCTGTGAGATTTTGCTTGTCTTGAGGAAGAAAGAAAATTTGCTATGATCCTACTGAAATCTTTGTCTTTCTGTGTACCATGTTGCCTGTTGATGTAACATATCAATGCCACACATCCATGAAAATATTGCAAGTACTGCCTAGGAATGCGCTGGCACCTGTACAAGGTCAGCCCTAACAGCCTAAAATGATTTCCTGTCCCTTAACGTTTACATCATCTAAAAAGAAGTAGATAACTGGCTTTTATTTGTAAAGGAATTAATAGTGGTGTGACTTCACTTTTCCACAGAGCCTCTTGTTAAAAACTTCAGACCAAAAAAAACCACATAATGTTATGACACTTTTGGTTTAAACCCCACACCTTTCATATGAATTCCGTCCTGGTCAAACGAATTATTTGATTTAAGTGAAGAGGACATTATCTCTCTTAAAGGTAAGACAGTGTAAGAAAAGGACTGAGAAATCCACAGGATGAAAGAAACAGGTGAAGGAAGAAACATCTTGTTAAAATCTTCTTTGCTACCCAGGCATCATTCAGCATGTAGTAGTCTATAGTTGCATTAAATTGTGAAAACTGGGGAGAAGATGAGGGGGTGAGAGTTTCTGTTGTGTCGGTTCATCCATGGTTTTTACTTCGTGTAGCCTTGTTGGCTTTGATTTGCTTTTATTTCATGTTCGATTGAAATCAAGCTTACAGACCTGATGTGTCTTTTTTAAAATGTTGAGAATAGATTTCTGGAAAAAAAAGGAAACATGAAAAGGATGGACTTTGCCTCTTATTTTTCAACCAATTACTTTTTGTATAAAAACCAACAATAAAACCCAACAAAACACAAGAATGACAAATTATCTAATGAAGTCCTTTTTTCCATTTAAACACAGTTACTTTGCACATTCACCTTTTTTTAGCAAGCCCTTTTTATTAGCTAAAGAATCCATTCATTTGCTATTAAAATTTTCACAGGCCAAACAAATTTATTTGCAGAATATACTTATCCCCTTCATTTCATTTTTTAATACATAGGAGAAATATCTGTGGCATTTAAGGAAACACTACAATTTCTGCAGTTTGATGTCTGTATATTGTGGCGAAATTGCATGAGGCGCTTACTTAAGGTTTTCATTTTTCTTAAACCCTGGAAATATTCTTCATGGATTGAAAACTCATTTGAATAGAGGAAAGAGTCCTTGCATAGAAATGAGCTGGCCAATCCCTTCCACAGCACCAGCTCACAAATACGTGTGGATAACAGAAAGATCCTGCTTAAATGCTTAGTGCCAGCAGAAACAAAAAGCACCCAGGCTAAGCCATTATTAAGATATAAATAGGCTTGTAAACAATTTAATTGCATAAAAGAGTTGGTTTCCTTGGGACTACAGCAATTTGCATAATGAACTGCAGCAGTAGCCCTTTAATATTCTCTGTTGACATCGAGTGGGATTGCCAGCTCCTGCAAAGTTGGGCAATATTTGCAATATTCCCTCATTCAGGGGAGGAGCCCTCAGAAGGGGAAGTGTGTCTGTGGGGGTGGAATTTTTCTACACATTTGGTTGTAGGATTTCACCCAGCCCCGGTGTTTTGTATGAGCACTGGTAAACAACACATGCTCCTTTCAAATAATATCGTGAATGAGAGCAATTATGTCTCTTATTAAAACTCAGATTTCATAAAGAACCTCTCAGTCTACCACGTCTATTTTCTCTCTAGTCATGCTTGAAACAATGGCGTAGACCTGAAGGTTTCTCTTTTCCTGAGCACCATCTCCTATTTCCTTTACAGTTACAGCTGTGGGTTTCTCCTGTTCTAGAGAATGGATATTATTCCATTATTCAGTTGTCTAAATGTAAGAGTCTTGCACCATTTTGGATAACCCAAGGATACTCAAGACATCGGAATGAGACTGGAAGATAAAGACTCACAGGACTGGACGGAGGTCTCTGACCTGATGCCCTGGCTCAAAATCAGGCCATGAATTCAGATCAGGTTGGTTAGAGCTTTATCCAGGCTGATCTCAAAAATCTCAGTGTGTGTTAATCCCACAACCTCCCTGAGCAGCCTCTTACTCTGCTTCATCGTGGCTCAGACCTCTCCTTCTGAAGGAGCAGCTGCAATCAGAAAATTGTATCCTAGAGATAATATAAAACCATGAGATGCACTAAAATATCTGGAATTGTTCATAAGGAAGCAATCACAGTGTTGCTGATGGAGATTTCACCTAATGACCAACAGGGACTGAATTTGCAAGGTTGTTCAGCTCATCTTTCATCAGCAGACATTAGCTGCAAAACTTGCATTTCCCAGATGCTAGAATTTTGCAAAATTTTATGTAACTTCATGAAATGCTGGCAGTAAATAGGAAAAAAATCCTCTTAAAAATAATTTAAAAAATCATGCTAATAGATTAGTAAAACCACATATATATATTGATATAACACACATATATAGTTATAACACTTTGTAAATTTAGTTTCCAAATAAGGTTGAAAAATACCCTTGGTATGCTCCTTAATTTGGGGAGGGTTTGTTTGTATGTGTTTGGTTGGTTTCATTTAGTTTGATTTTGTTGGGGGTTTTTTAATCCCAGAATTAGTATGGGTTAACAAAAAAACCCCAAAACCAACAAAACCAAAACAAAAAAAACCAAAAAAAAAAAAGCCAAACAAACAAAAAAACCCCCAAACAAACAAAAAAAAAAA